>PYAF01002316.1:714853-731818 GCA_007407185.1 Glycine tomentella
AAAAATATTTTATTTTTCTTTATTTCTTATTTTATTCTTATAAAAAACCTTATCCAATGAAAACATTTATAGCATGATATACTTCAACTTAAATTAATATTTTTTCCATTCTATTATAATTTTTCGTATAAGAAAAAGAATTGTCTCAATATAATTGATATTTTAATTTCTTAATGTAAAATTAATTATATTTTTATTTATTTCCCTTATATGTCAATAACGAACTATAAAATTTAAAATAAATTAATAATAATGTAAGGTTAATGTTATAAAATTATTTTTTCATTTATTTATTATGTTTTCTTGATTTATATAAAATAATTTAAGATAATTATTGTTTAAGGATTGTGGAAATAATAAATATATTTTTATTTAGTAATATATCTTCCATAATGTGTTGTTTATCACGTGATTCATTACAATATAACACATTATAAATATCTTTTGCAAACTCACTTCACATTAGAAATACAGAAACGGCTGAAAAGGCTGCAAACATTTCCCTTTCTCTTTGTCTTTTTCCAACAAACAAACATCTAGTACTACTATTATTAGGATTCTAACACAGTCATTTCTGACAATTTCACTTATTAAGCATCATTGCTTTACAGAGAATCAGCTTTATAAAATCTTAATTTAGCTTTTCAGGGTAATCTTCTCCTTGCATTGAACAACAGGTCAACAGCAGTTATGAAATATCGATTTTCATTTAATTGAAAAGAGAAAAAGGCATAAGAAAAAAAATTAAAAAAATATAAATTAATACAATAAGGGGTAACTTTCTCTTTTTTATTATAATTGTCATATAAAACATTATTATAATATAATTATCATTTTAGTTTTTAATGTAATATTAATTATTTTTATTTATATTTCTTATATGTTAATAATGAACTACAAAATTTATAAATAAATTAATGATAATGTAAGATTAATTTTGTAAAATTATTATTTATTTATTTATTATTTTTTTCTTGGCTATGTAAAATAATCTAACATAGACTATTATTTTGGAATGGAGGAAGTATGATAAAAAATATAAGAAAAAAAATACATATTTACAATTTTTTTAATAATAGCTGGAGTCTGGAGAGTGATTGATATTATTCTCAAAAATCAAATACTTCCCCCATCATAGTTAGTTAGCGTTTGCTTCCATGATCTAGATCACACTATATCAGCATTTTAGGTGTTGGGAATTAGGCATATCATTTCCTGCATTAGAATTCTAAGAGCCTTTCTAAGGGTAATTCATTAATTGTTGAAGGGTTTAAATATCTTTTTAATTCTTGTAATTTAGTATTTTTTTTGTAATTTTTTTATTTCATACAAATTTTTTTATTTTTTATTTTTTTGTCTTTATAATACTTTAGATAAAAAAATTTACTATTTAAAAGGTTATCTAAAATATTTTAAGAACTGAAAACAAAACATATATAACTTATAAGAACTAAAAATAAAATAAAAATTGTAAGAATAAAAAAACATTAAATTAAAAAGACTAAAAAAATATTTAAACTTGTTTATCACCTAATTGGTACAACCATCTTTGTTTGGACATCTACCAATTAAAGTTGCACAACGCCTATCGTCTTTAATCCCACATGCTTGCATTCATATGGATTGCATATGCAGCCCCAAGTTTGTTGCTCTAGCGATAAAGGGACATGATCCTTTTTATTTTTTTTATTTTTCTCTACGTTTCTTTTATTATTAATTTATTATTATGCTTTTAAAAATGAATGAAATAGAGATCTCTTCATTTCTTTTATTACTATGCTTTTGATAAAATGAATGAAATAAAGATGATATCAGCATAGCAGAGAGTATAATTTATTTTCTTAAAATGTGATATCTATGCATATAAATAACAGGGGGGATCCAATATATTTTTAGGCTTGAAGCGAATTCTTGTATAAGACTTTGTTAATTTAAGAACGTGAGTTAAATTTGATGAAAATTGAAATAAAAGACTACTAATTAATGTTGCTTTCTTGAATTGAGTCCATTATTCGTGAACAGGCGTACTTATATTAGTTGTAACTTTATACATGGGGATTAATTTTGCAACATGCATGATATATATATATATATATATATATATATATATATATATATATATAGACTTAAAAAGATTTAATTCATAATGACAAGACAAAGGAGTTATGGCAGGTTGCTGGTCTTTGGCATCATCGCGAAAGAAAGCTGGATAACGTAAAAGCTCAATTTGTTGTTATTTTTTGGTGCATTTAGAACTTGGAAGTGTCGCAACGGTAAATTATGGGAAGATATGGAGATCCCAGCTTTGGCATCACCTATATCTCGGGGCAAGTAATTCTATTTTGAATGGTTGAATCTTAGAAAATGTCAATCAAAATGTAATCTGGATGTGCCTGAGTAATCAGCATGGACAATTTGTTAAAACAAAGACCATTCATCAAGGTATTTTTACATCCATTAGAAGCAAAAATTTGGATTGTATAGGCCGTTTACATAAGTTTTCTTAAGAAGTATTTTTAAAAGAAAAAAATCACAAATTAAAATAAGGTTTTCATTAACAAATTATTAATTAATTAATTTGTAAATATTTTTTCTTTTCTTTAAAATACATATGAAAGAAATTTTATAAATTTATAAATTAATTAATGAAAAATTTATTTTAACTTAATAATAAATATATTTTATTATTTTTTTTCTTAAAAGTATTTTTTTTAAAACTTACCCAAACAAATCCTATATCAAGTAATGCTTTAGATAACTGAACTTGGTTTCGAAGATGTTACTTTTGAAATTGGTTGTAAGGCAGTAGTTGACCGCTTGATGATAGCTTCACCATTGATTTTTCTGATTTTCAAGTTATATTAGCCAAATCTAAATCATGTTTATCAAATATTTCAAACTCATTGGAGAGTTTTGTTAGGAGATAAATAAATCATGATACTCATAAATTACCAAGGGTGTCAAGATGTTATGCTAACAAATACGTTTTTTATCCTATTTCATTTTGTATTCATCGTTTGATTATGAATGAAATTATATGATTTTTTTTAAAAAAAAAGTGTATTTTTAAATTGGACTTCCAATCCTCACTTTTCATAATAAAAAAATGTTCAACACGCGTTCTTAACTATTACCTTTTAATTAGACTCTTTTCTATATTCTCGATATATTAATTATATTAGACGATATGCTTTATATAACAACCAATCATAAATGTTTTTGACAATGGCCAATTCTATTTGACCAATTCTTTAAAATTTATACTAAATGAAAATTTTCAAGTTCAAAGATTATTTAGAAAGAAGGAGAGACTTAAACTTATGATTTAATATACCAGACTTTATCTTATTCTATTTGACCAATTCTTTAAAATTTATTAAAAAAAATGTTTACACTATCATAATATCAAATTAAACTCTACATGTAATTGAGTTGTATCGGTTGATGAGTTTTTCAAACTAGTGATCATCAGTGTAATAAATTCAAAATACATATTCTACCAATTTTTTTTTAAAAAATGTATAAAATACAAAAAAGAAAAACATGACACTAAAGTGAAGTTGGATGCACGTGTTTAGACTTTACACTCCAGTGTCTAATGGACGGTGAACATCTCTTGACCTTTCAAATGAGTACAAACAGGCAACTAAAAATGCAAACAAAAGCAAAAGAATCAAGTCAATGCCTCCTGTCTGGACTAATTTTTAAATCTTAAAATAATATGGAAGTTGAATAGAAAACAAAATTTATGTTTATTATTAATTAATAATAACTAATTTTTAGACAACAAATATATTCATTAAAAAAATGTTCTTTTTGACTCTTCTAATAAAATAAACTATTTTCAATCCTCAATATTAACTTTATTAGTCAAATTTATAATTAAAAATCCCTATTTAAGTAATATATTCAAATATGTAAATGGTATTCAAACAAATATATAATGAGTCCAGAGTCCACCGTTTGACCACACCGATCAGTGCAATTCACTTTCATTCGTCTGAAACAAACACTGCGTAAAACAACATTGTCAAAGAAAAGTACTACAATACTGTTGTATGATCCTCATTGGTGTGAGATCCATAGCAGCTTCAGATTCAGATTCATGAACATTAACATGTGTTTATAGTTGCTTCAATTTTACCGTGGCACTTCGTTAAGAACAAGAAACAAAAAGAGAAGGTGGAAGAGTTGAACTTGATCTTCCATTCCACTTCCAATTCCTTTAACTCCTAAATGACTTCAACATCTCCAACAAAGTAAAAGTCTCATCATTTCTTGGTTTTCACGAAATTTATTTACATGGGTTGTTCTATTTTCCTTTGAATTCGTATTGCCTTAGATAAAATGTTCACCTTGGAACATATGGTATTGTGAACCATTTTTTGATGGGGGAGCACGTGCCAGCATTGCACACTGCTATCAACGCTGTGAAGGCATTAGGTAGAGGCTTTGATGTGAACTGCGATACGAGGTTGCTGTATTGCAAAGGAGTGGCAGGGTCTAGGGTGGTCCATGTTGATGAAGAACACGTGAGGGACTTGTGGTTGTACGATGATGTGGTTGTTCCCAATGTTTCAATGGACATTGTTAAGAACTCTCAGGAGCATGTGGGGCGTCGCAGTTCTGGAGTCTGTAGTTACCAGGAGGTATGGTTGAACTTGAAAATTTTCCATTTTTGTCATTGCTTTTATTTTTTTCTCTATTGTAAAAATGTTGGGTCATTGATGACTTGGTGAATATTGATTTTTATATGCTTCAAATGTAATTCCGCGTGTTAATTGTTCAATTATGTGACATTTGTGTTAGATCCCATGTAGACTAGAGATTTGCCAATATAGCTCGTATATAAGACCTGCAAAGTTCTTATCTTACAATTCGGTTTTGTAAAATTGAGTTAGACCCTAAAATGAAATTTCGGATAGTATAATATCTTGTCTTAGATTCGTTACTAAGCCACCTGTATTTGTCTACCCTCTAGATGTAGGGAGTGTTGCGATGGGGTATGTTGAGATCTCACATAGACTAGAGATATGACCAATGTAGTCTTATAAGGTTTAGGCAATTCTTACCTTATAAGTTGATTTTGTAGGGTTGAATTAAGTCTTAAACAGAAATTTCAATAATTTGGTTTTGGGTTGACATCAATGATTGTGGAGAAGAGATTGTTCAGGAATCTGGTGTAATGAAATAGTGTTTTGGACTGAGCTAGGATTCAGGGCATGGAACAAGCAGCAGTGACTGCTGCCAATTGATCTATTGAAACCACCAAAGTCGTGTTTCGATACTAGCTTTGTTTAAAGGACTTGTAAAAGAAAAATGGGTTTTGTACAGAGGGAACAGGGGCTATGATTCTATGAAATACTGATTGAGAATGATATGAGCATTAAGCTTGAACTAAAGTAATTGATAAGATCTATCTCAAGCTTAGATAAGATACCTGGTCCTTATTCCTATCTTTCCAAATACAACATTTTCTTGTCTGCCGTAGTTTCTGGGATCAGTAGGTATTGCTGAAATTTATTACTTGTCCTGTGGTAAATTGGTTTTGGTAGAAGATAGGTTGGTTCCTTGATGTTTTGTCAGTGTGGATTTTGAGAGAGAGAAAAAATCAGACTCCATTTCACTAAAGAACAAGAATCTAAATAAAGCAAATAGTTTCAAACTAAGAGCTAAAGCTATTTGTTGCTAAAACAATAATGAAATCCAAATGTTATAACTTATAATTGGTTTTCGGATTAATACTGATTTGTAATAATTCTTTTGTCATTTGACTGCAGATGGTGGAATATTTCAATCAGAAGGCAAATATATCACAAAGCTTTCCTCTTGGGACATTCAATTCTGCGTTTAGCTTCACTGGTTCAAAACACATTGATGCTACTGAGACAAAATCTCTTTCTTCAGATGGGTTTTATATTCCCCTCGCAAAGGTTCAGCTTATAAATGCCCACTTAACATTGCAAGAAAATGTCAAAAGGGATATTCCAGTGAATTGGGATCCACCATCTTTGGCAAGGTATGCATGTACAAGTTATCTACAGAATGCAGTAACAAAATATTTATCTTCAGATTGTCCTTGACCTTGAATTTTATTTTGATAGCTTTATTGAAAACTTTGGGACACATGTCATTACATCCATAACTATTGGTGGTAAGGATGTTATTTTTGTTAAACACCACCATAGTTCACCTTTGTCAACTTTGGAGATAAAGAACTATATTCAAGACATTGGAAGCCAGAGGTTCTCTGACATCAATAACCATACATGTTCACTTCAAACAAAATTCAATGATAAGGCTAGTTTCAATTTAATTCCGATTCCTTACAGTGATTTGATTCAGGTTCTTGATAACAAGGAATATATTACTTATTTTGTAATTATATAATTTTGCAGGTTGTTGATCTCTTTTCATTCAATAATCAAGAGATACACCCTCAATCTGCATCTGGAACTTATCTAAGTGGGAAAGTATGCAGTCAGTATATATTCTGTGAAATATTTTTTAAGCTCAATTTTGCGATGATCCTTAGTTTTAGTTATTTAAATTTGTTTTGATGAATTGCTGTTCAAATTTGGAAGCAAGTACTGCTAGATATACATACTGTAGGCACTTAGTTTTGTGTCATCTATTGTGTATTTATGCTTTAAGCATTTGAACAAATTAGGTCCACAGTTCTGTCCCAGTGCAGAACTTTGACATGTTTATATCTCCTCATAATGGGAGAAACCGAGAAACCACTATCAATTTTTCCTGCCGCTTTCTGAAGTTCTGCATTTCATGTCTGTAACCTAAATCCACCTATATGTGCTATCCATTTGTCATCCTTCTTCTCCCTTTTCCTCAACTCTACATTTTGATATGTAATGCACATTAGGTATTCTTTTGATCTCTATTTGGAATCCTTGCATCAGCATTGGCCTGTAGGAAGAATTCATACTTATTGTTAGGAGTGATAATTACATGTCTTTTATGGTTTTTTTCTTTTTGATCGTTAGTAGCTTCATGCTGGTTTGTTGTGTACAGTCTAACTCTTTTCTTAAATTCCTTGGATACACCCAGGGTGTCAGAGTCATTTTCAGAAGGAGAGGAGGAGATCATTTGGAACAAGACCACAGTATGTGGCTCAGAACTGTTTGGTCTTCCCCGGATGTCATTCAGATGACTTTCTGTCCTATAACAGATCTCATTGATGATATTCCTGGCAAGGAACAATTGACTCGCGCTATTGGTCTCTATCTTGAATGTAAGCCAGTTTATCCTTGATTTTAGATGACGTGGAATTGGAATAGTTTTCTATTGGCTTCTTGCAGTTTAATCTAATATACTAATTGCATGTTTCTTTTCCCCTCTACTTGGTTTTTTTTTGTACAGATAAACCTCCCATTGAAGAACTTAGATATTTCTTAGAGTTTCAAATTGCTCACGTTTGGGCTCCTCTTCATGACAGGATTCCTGGACAACAAAGGAAGGAACCTTTGTGCCCATCTTTGCAATTCAGCATAATGGGCCAGAAACTTTATGTTAGCCAAGAGCAGGTAAAGGATCTTTTGTTGGCAGTTTCTTGTTGAGCTTTGAAACTCCTGATTCTGTTTGATTCACACTAATGTACTGGTATTAAAACCTATGTATTGGTCTAATTTTAGTTCATCTTAGTACTTAATTTTCAGTTATAAACATTATTTTGACTCATGTGGCTGCATACACTTCATTTGAATCAGCACATATTAGATTTTGAAATCCACCACTTTTTATATGCTGCTTTTTAACTGTTAAAATTGGGCTGCAGCTTTTCCAACCATAAAGAAGAGGCTTTTGCTGGCCAGACTATTTTATTTTTTGAGACACTACTATATTTGAAAGCAATACAATACTTTTCTTTACTATATGAAGTTCATGATAGTTATGGGGTTCAGGTTAGAAAAGGAGGAAAGATTGGGGGAGGGGAGTGTAGTGTTGCCTGAACAAGAGTAAAGATTAGCTGTAAAGGACTAATGAAGCGTTAACTACTGATATATTCATAATCAGTTTTTCTATTTCTTCTATAGTTAATGCCAAATGTGAACTTCCATGAGATTATTTACCTTAAAATTCCACTTGTAAAGAGTGTTATCGAAGAAATACTATTAGAATGCTCTAAAATATTATCTCAATTGCATTTATGCAGAGCAATTTGACCTTCATTTTAAGTGGTTTTTATGTTTGGTTATTGATTTCACATGATTATTAGCTAGATCTTTTATTCATGAGTCCTCAAAGTGTAGAAGACAGTTAGCAGATAGCTATAAATTTCATTTGACTCAGTGTTCCTTTGCATATGCAGATCACAGTTGGGCGTTTGCCAGTAACGGGCCTACGTCTGTTTCTGGAAGGAAGCAAGCAGAATCGTTTGAGTGTTCATCTTCAATACTTATCATCTCTTCCAAAGATCCTTAGGCCATATTGGGACACAGATGTAGCCATTGGTGCTCCCAAGTGGCAGGGACCAGAGGAGCAAGATAGCCGGTGGTTCGAGCCTGTTAAGTGGAAGAATTTTTCTCATGTGAGCACTGCACCAGTTGAGAATCCCGAAACGTTTCTAGGAGAGTTCTCTGGCGTCTATGTGGTTACCGGGGTGCAGCTTGGAGTGTGGGATTTCGGACCGCAAAGCGTGTTGTACATGAAGCTCTTGTTTTCGAGGTTACCTGGTTGCACAATCAGAAGATCATTCTGGGATCACACCCCCACCAACCCTGATAACTCGAGCTTTGGTTCCAGAGAGAACAACACCACAAGGAGCAAGTTGTTCAAGTATGTTGACTTGTCTGAAATGAGCAAAGGGCCACAAGATCCTCCTGGACATTGGTTAGTTACTGGTGGAAAACTTGGTGTTGAGAAAGGGAAAATTGTTCTGAGGGTGAAATATTCGTTGCTAAGTTACTGATTTAGTTCACTTTCCATGATTATGATGAACAATGTTGGCTTCTGTTAGAAGCTGTGCATGGTGCATGTAAAACTTTTTGCATTATATATCATGGGAATTAGAACTTGTTTCCACCATGCCCTTCTAAACAAATATATATATATATATATATATATATATATATCGTTAAAGGGTGGAAACAAGAGGATAGCAGAAAACCAGACAAGGAAAGGGAGTGAAAAAAGTTCAACATCCTTGTCTTCTGTCGGTCTGTTTTGTGGGGGAATTCCCTGCACAATTGTGCATATATATAGTTTTGATGCAAGTATCTTTTCTTTTTATTTCTTTATTTCTTTTCTTATTACATCCTTAGTACTATCATTCATTCTCTCTCTCTCTTCCATAAATAAAAATGTGAAAGAGAGCTGATAAGATACAACGGCAACATATTGACAAGGTGATATTGTTGCGATATTTGCCGATTAATTTTGAATAGATTGAAAAAAGGGTACGCTATGCCAGTATGCCACAGAAGATGTGGAGTTTGATTTTCACTTGTATTGTACCAGGCGTCATATACATTATTTTGTTTTTGTTTTTATCAATGGAAAATTCCATTATTTTGCTAACCACTTTTGTACAGCTTATTTTAAGGAAAACAGTTCAATGCAGTTTCATAATTGACTTGGTACGATTCTCTAATCAAAGACAGTGTTTTATCCTGATAAAAAAAAATTGCCTTTAGTGCAAATATTTATTATAGGGATCAGTTAAGTAAAATTATAATTTTGATTGAAAATTAATTTAAGCACTATGAAATTGCATATAAGTCCATTTTATATGGATAAGAGAGATAAGAAAAGATGGGAAAAAATAAGATAAGATAGAAAAAAAATAAAAATATAAAAGAGTTATAAATGTGTTAAATATATAAGGTAGGGTAATTATATTCACATTTTTTTTCTAGAATATATTTCTATATTGATTTTTTCTTCCATTTCACTTCTACGTTATAAAAACTTTTTTAATGAAGAGTGTGGCAACATCCTACCGAAGAGTCTAAAGGTTGATTGGCTAATTAAGTCACTTTCACAAATTATTTTTCAAAATCGATCCACTCTTAGTATTTATCGACATAAACCATTGTTGATCATAGACTTAGCTAATCCAATCTATGATTGTCCAATTTGACTCGTGATTTCAACAACGCATGTCCTATTTAGGATGTTCTTTAGTTTTGAGTTTCGTAAATTTTAAAAATAACAATCAGTTTTAATTTCAGTTTCAAAAAAATTTCAAACCGATTTTTAAAATATGATTAGTTTTAAATAAGCTCATTTTAAAAGTTTCATATCGTATTAAAATTAATATAAGAGTGTTTTTGTGTGGTGATGACGAAAATGATAATGTCAGCTTAAGCAATGACAATAGAGATACTAAGAGTGGTCACGATTACAATAATAAATAGTGGCTTTGGTAGTGGTGATAGTGATAATATGGTGGTGGTAGTGGAAGTGACATTGGTGGTGACGGTGACAACATAGTGGTGGTAACAGTGTTGGTGGTGGAAGCCACTAGTAGTAATGACAGCGGTAGTGGCGACAATGATAGAAGTGGTATTAGTGGTGATGGTAGCAATGCCGGTGGCAATGACGTGGTGGAGTGGTGGTGGTGGCGGTGACGATGACGATGACAGAGATGGTATTGTTGATAGTGGTGACAATGACGATGGTGATGGTGGTAGCAATGTCGGTGGTGATGGTGATGTCGGTAATGACAATAATGACAGTTACAGTGGTAACGGTGGTGATGTTGGTTGCAGTGACGTTGGTGGTGGTTGTGGTGGGGGTGATGAAGATGGTGGTGGTGATAGCGCTAATGCTGGTCGTGGTGGTGGTAGCTAGTTATGGTGGTGGCAATGATGGTGGTATGCCAGAGGTGGTTTTGGTGGCAGTGATTATTGTAACATCCCTAATTGTCAACCTCTGATTAGCTTGCACTCTATGGTACTTCACATGGTGACATTTCATTCAACATTCTTATTGTCCTCACTCCCACATTTTCCAGGAACTTTCTAAAAGGTCACCTATCTCATAACTACTCCAAGCCAAACATGCTTAATTATGAAGTTCTTAAACGATGGGCTACCAAAAAATATATGTATCTTGTTGGTACATGTAGTATCAATTAATTCATTTAAGTCACTCTCAACTGCAAAGTCTAATACCTATACAACTTCTAGATCTTTTTCATTATAGTGTGATTCGATCGAAGTGTTATAGTGATAGTAATGGTGGTGGTGGTGGTGACAATGGTGGCAATGGTGGTAGTGCTGGTAGTAGTGGTAACAGCAAAACATGTCATTGTCAAATTGAAAAATATGTATTTTTTTTTAAACTAAAACCAAATTTTCTAAACATTTTTTCTTAGTTTTGAAAATAAATGTAAAAATGTTTCAAAAATGATTTTAACTCTATTTTTATTAAACATGTCTTATTTTGAAAATTATATTTAAAAATCAAAAACTAAAAAATAACCACCCCAAAAGGATGTTTGACATTTTATTTAAATAAAATAAAATTGTAATTCTACACATGACAGGTCACCTTGAATCACAAACAAAACTACTACACAAATCCATCATACAAGCTGTGAAACAGCCAATTGCACTTTTATAATCAGATAAAAGTTCAACTCGATAGCTGCTTTGTCTGTTTTTTTGGCCTTTTTACGTAAAGGAGGTATTTTTTTTTGTAATTTACGGATTAGGGGTACTTTTTAAATAATTTACGGAAAAGGGATAAGTCATAAAACTTTTTACGACTTCTGAATAGGAAGTCATAAATAATTTTATGACTTTATTTTTTTATTTTTCCAAGCCAAAATCGGATAATTTTTTACGACTTCTGAATGCATTTTATTTTTAATTTACGACTTCAAAGTCGTAAACTAAAATCGTGGCAACCAATACGATTTTTTTTTCAAAGAAGTCGTAAATTATTATACGACTTCCATTTTTTTTAAGGAAGTCGTATAATAATTTACGACTTCCGTTAATTTTTTTTTTCAAAGTCGTTTCATTGTATACGACTTTGCTTTTTTTTTTTAGGATACGTTTTGTTTAATTTTGTTAATTTATTTTGCGAAGTAAATTTTAATAAAATTATTTTATTTATTATTTAAGAATACACTAATTTTAATATATTTATTTGATTTAATATTTTGTATAATTTTATTTATTTTGTATTCAATATAAACATTAAAAGAAAATATTGTTTTGTTTTGTTATTTATTTTTGTTTTTTAATTTTAATTGTTGTTTAGTATTTGAGAAAATAATATGATAATAATTTTTGTTACCAATGACAATATTATCAACATATAAATACAAAATACTTACATTAAAATTATAAAAATTTAAATATATTACATGATACTTAAAAACAGAATTTAAAAGTGGGATGATGTCCCACAACGAGTTCTTCTTGAATTGCGTCGAGGCCTCTCATCTTGTTGCACTGGATTTGTTGGTTGTTGTTGACCTTTTCCTCCTCTTGTTGTAAGACCTCTTCCTCCTCTTGTTCTAGGACGATCACGTCTAATTGTTTGGTGTTGTTGAGCAACATGATCACCAGCCTCACCACCATCGTCATCATCATCATTGTTCGAATTGTTGTTATCATCTTCCTGCTCATCGTCGTCACCCATGTCTTGCATTTGAGTGGGTAATGTTGGACGATAGCAAGAGCTCGAAGGTGGTAGGTTATATGCGGATGGAGGAGTATTAAAAGTGGTTCCGAACCCTTGTGAGAATCCTTGAAAAACATTTGAGGTCGAAGGAACTTGGAATAAGTATTGAGGCGTATATGATGCGAACCCAAATGGTTGTGAACTTTGTTGACCTTGTTGAGGCATGTATCCAGAAAAGCCCATTGATTGATAAGAAGAACCATGTGATTCATGATGTTGAGGCATATATCCAGAAACATGCACTGGAGGTACATTGGGTTGAGCATGTGATTCATGGTGGTGATGGGTGGGATAGTACTGCAAATTAATATTTTAGAAGTTAGAAATATATTTATCAATTACAAAAATCAAGGTTTTAAAATTTAAACCTCAGAAGATACTCTCCCCTCACAAGATATATATCGTCTAGTTCGATGTATATTCCATTGCATGTATTCAGAATTTTCATGCAAGATGCCGTTATCCATTTCACCATGAACAATATAAGCATTCCAATGATTCCATTTATTTATCCAGTACCGATGTTGATGAGGCCAATAAACATTTGTTCTCCCTCTCATATCTATTTCGTGGAGTTGGTCCAGGTTTGGTGGGTCATCTGGAATATGTTGTCGCATTCCGAATTGTCTCATGACCCTATCTACTGCATGCCATTCCACAATTGCAAAACATATAAGAGGGACTTTTGCATGAGCTATCATAGACACCTCAATGTTATTAATTAATGGCCTTATTTCAGGTGTATCATAAGGTGTCCACAAGAACTGCAAGACAAGAGAATTTTGTCATATATGTTTTTACCAGTAGGAAAAATAAACAAAAATTTAACATGAAGGAGGAAGAATCGAACCTCATGCAGTTGTAGTCTGTCAAATATCATGCGTATCAATCTGACAGAATTGGTCGGAATGTTAGTTTGACTCATCGGTCGAGACCACCTGCGTGCAAGAGGAAATCCAAGTCCTTCTTGCACTTCTTCATCAGAAAGGGCATGTATATGTGGGGCAACGCATTTGATACGGTCCCACGCCCAGGATTGGAGGAGCAAAAGACATCCGCCTATTTCAGTTTGCAAGGGCTTCACAGCCCGATCTAGTGCTCGATAAAGGGAAGCTAAGACTGCACCGCCCCAACTATAGTGACTTGCCTCAGTCAAATTTGATAATAGAAGGAGGTACATACAATGAACACGTACGCCAGATGTATCTGGCATCAAACAACCGCCTATCAGCATCATGATATGAGCTCGAGCATGTTGTGCAACGACAACATCATCAGCATCATCAGGAAGTTGTTGAAAATTTTGTCGTAGCCAAGTTAAGTAAATAGTTTTTCCCTTTACATACTTGTCTGGTGGACTCAGTCCAAGTAAGACTTCACAACAGTGACGAACATCTCCAATAATGCCACCAGTTAAAGGAAGGCCGTCGATTTTCAGGCCCAATTGCAATGCCACATCTTTCAACGTTATGGTGGCCTCCCCATGTGGAAAATGAAACGTGTGAGTTTCTGTTCTCCAACCTTCCACCAATGCAGTCACCAAATGTTGGTTGATATCAACTTGACCGATGGTCATAATATGACCAAAGCCAGCTTCTGTTATTGCGTTTTTCACACGATTGTCTAATTCATCAAAGTGTCTCATAGCCCAAACAAAATGCAATCTCGGTCGAATCATTCTTTCTTCACCTTGCCAAACTAAGCTTGAAATATGATTTTCTTGTAAGCGCAACAAAGACTCATCAATAGGACCACCAGATTGGGTATTTGTCATTGCTTACGAAGAAGTAGAGTCAAACAAATGAAAGTAAATGAAGTGAATGGTGAAGGAGCGTTAGTGAATGGAAGAGAAGTAAATGAAAATGAAAGTTTTAGGTTCGTGAGATGAAGGAGCAAGCTTCTGAGAGTAGAACAGCAAGTGTATGAAAATCACTTTAACATAGTTTTTTATACTACAACAATTATATGGCAAGTTAAAAGGATGTGGAATTATTGTTGTGGATTGCTTCTACGTTCAAAGAATGAATAGTCACATACTATTCATTTATTTGTCTTTAGGCATTGAAAATTTCATAACTTTTCCTATCTTGTCAACTCACGTCACCTCCAGTAATGCAATGTCTTTCAAAATAAATATAAACTATTCATGCTCATGGGTTTCAGAAGTAGAATAGTCGCATACTATTCATTTATTTGTCTTTAGTCATTGATAATAGCATAGCTTATCTTTCCAATTCACGTGGCTTCCTTCTTTACATTATTTTTCAACTGAAAATTATTCACATGGCTCCATTATTATTTTCCAATTCACGCGGCTTGAATGGTCATCTCAAACTTTAAGTTTCACATGGCTAAACTCATATAATGTTATGCTATAACATGCTCTGAACCATTCTACAGCTTTAAATCAAATCTATCACCAAGGCATGCGCAATAGTCATTTCATATCATACTGTAAATTGGTTCAATTATTATTTCAGGAAGCAAGCTGGCTTTGTCCTTTCTTCCATGTATTTTTACCAATGCTTCCGTAAATTTTTCCAAATGCTTCCATTATTTTTTCAAACATTAAAAACATGATTTTCCTGTATATTTTATTTTGCTTTTCTTATTGAAGTCGGATGGCTTTTCACGACTTCAAAGTCGTGTATGCTAGCACGACTTCTAAGTCGTTTTTGGCCTCACGTTTTCTTCACAAAATAAAGGTGGCAATAGCTAAAATAAAGGTGCCAATAGCCAACACCATTGGGAAGTCATGACACACCACACAACTTTAAAGTCGTGACACACCACACGACTTTAAAGTCGTGTTATGAACAGTAGCTTAGGCAAAAAATTAATTAAACAAAGGATTTAGTAATTAGGGTTTTATAGCTATGGTTTTAAAATAAAATGAAGCAAATACGTTTGTAAAAAGGTGCTAAGAAATTGGGAAAAATAATATAGTTTTAAAATATGGTAGTAATTAGGGTTTAAAATTTGTGTTTTTAAAAAAAGTGTGCACTAATTAGGGTTTTAAAATATAAGGTGCACTAATTAGGGTTTTTTAGAAATGATTTGAGTATTTACTATTATTTAGGGTTTTAAAAAGTATGGTAGTAATTAGGATTTTAAAAGTTGTGTTTTAAAAAAAAAGTGTGCACTAGTTAGGGTTTTAAAAAATAAGGTGCACTAATTAGGGTTTTTTAGAAATGGTTTGATCATTTACTATTATTTAGGGTTTTAAAAAATATGGTAGTAATTAGGGTTTTACAAGTTGTGTTTAAAAAAAAAGTGTGCATTAGTTAGGGTTTTAAAAAATAAGGTGCACTAATTAGGGTTTTTTAGAAATGGTTTGAGCATTTACTATTATTTAGGGTTTTAAAAAGTATGGTAGTAATTAGGATTTTAAAAGTTGTGTTTTTTAAAAAAAAAAGTGTGCCCTAATTAAGGTTTTAAAAAATAAGGTGCACTAATTAGGCTTTTTTAGAAATGGTTTTGAGCATTAACTACTATTATTTAGTGTTTTAAAAATTACGGTAGTAAGTTGGGTAATGAAAAGTTGGGTTTTTTAAAAAAAAGTGTAGTAACTAGGGTTTCAATAAATGTAAATGGAAGTTAGAAATGTATGATTGACGTTTTGTCATACTTATTTAATTGCAAATCATTTAACTATTCATGGAAATTTTCTGATTGGATTTGTCATTCACGTTGCTTCATGTTGAATCATGTTTATTATAAAGCCACGTTAGCCATTCAACAAACACTTGCTATTTCCTCATTTAACACTACCATCCTAAAAAGTTAACAAAATATTGTTCAAGTCTGCTATTTCCTTGTTCCTTACAATTTTGCAGGTATGTTTATCATAATATGCTACATATTTTATCATTGCATTCTCCTTACCATGTTAACGCCTTCACATGTTGGCTAACAAATTACAATCAACTTTTCTGATAGATGGATAACGAAGAACCAATAATCAGAGACAATGTTAGCGAATTTAGTGAAGAAGATGAACAATACTCATTTCACGAAACTGGAGAAGCAAGCAATCAAACTGAAAGTCAATCTTCTTCTTATTTTGAAACTATTAATAGCCAAATTTCAGAAGATCAACAGTACTCAAATCCATTTACGAATACAGCGGGTGAGAGTATGAATGACCTTTATGAAGGCATGATGTTTGAATCAAAACAAGCAGCTGTGAATGCCATAAAGGAATTTCATTTTGTACATTCATTTAATTTTCATGTTGAAGAAAACAAGAGTGATAAGTATGTTGTTAAGTGTACTGAATATGGTAATGGTTGTCATTGGAGGGCTAGAGCA
>PYAF01002318.1:10161-33749 GCA_007407185.1 Glycine tomentella
GGGTGTGTCTTTCCTTAGACCAGAAGTTTTCACCTAGACCGTGTTCTAGAAGACATGCTTTGATTGTATACCTCGTCTGCCTGAAACATGGAGACACATAGGTATACCTTTGGGCATGTCCTGAAAGAACACGAGTCTAGGGTGACTAGCTGAAGGAATTCGTCAAATCTCTGTGAGAGATTAGGTTATCTGTAAATCGAAGAAATTGGGATGACATTTACGGGACTCGGGAATCTATGCATAGTAAAAGAAATCATGAGATGATTTGTCTTTAGAGTCAGTAAAATTGGAGACTCCCTATTTCGTATTAAAGCTTACCCTAGACCACAAGGGCTGATACGTTTCCTTACCCTATGTTTTATGGGAAGGTAACCGAGACGAAAGGAAATACATACAGAAACCAAATAGATTTAATAGGATGATCTTGTCATTTACCTAACTAGTTCTGGGGCAACAAAGCATTGCTAGTGCTCTGTGTTGTCATTAAATGGGTTGAGGCCTTGTTGGACCCAAACTCATTTATGTCAGTAGCTATGTTGGGCCTAATGGGTCACACACTAACACTTTATTGTCATGACATTATAGCATTAAAGGTTTTGGGCCTAATAATGGATGTTGGCCCAAGAAAGAGTTTAGAAACTTATCTTAAAGAGAAAGTGGCGCATGAATGAAGTTAATGGGCTTGGATAGTTCAAGACATTATTAATTAATTTAAATAGTTAAATTAATTATCTGATATTTAAATTTGATAATATAAATTTTGAATTTAAATATTTGAATTTAAATATGAATTAACTATAGTAGATAGTTTCATATTAAAAGGAGAAGATAAGAGCTAGATTTGAATTTGAATTCAACTAGCATCTTTTCATGATCATATCCTAGATTTTAGGAAGAAGTTTGAGGGTTGATTAAAGGCTTATCATACGGTTGGATATTTGATTATTATTTAGCAAAATAAATTCCAAGTAATTGATTTGGTGTTAAGAAGATAAGATAAGAGGTTGTTGGTAATTTTTGAAATACAACAACTCTATCTTTTCTTCACGTGTGAGATGCTTAATGATCAGAATTTTATGGTTAAAATCTGACCTAAAACTCTTCTATAAATATACTCTTGTGATCATAGTTCTAAAATAATGGTTTTTGAGAAAAACCCCATCTATCTTCCTCCTTTTCACGTGCCCCTTTGTGTGAGTTTTGGCTGAAAATTCAGTCACCAATATCATCTATTAGATAAGTAAAACACTTTAAAACCTAATCTTCTTCCTCTCCATTGGTGCGCCTAGTTTGCCTCCTTTGATGTTTGTTGATGGCATTCAAGAAGTGTTCTTGAGTCTTGACAAGAAGTGGTGTGGATCAACATTAGAGGGCTTATATCTTCAAACCTATTCTTGATCATCAATTTCGAATATAAACAAGGTAACATCTATGTCCTAAAGAATGATTCTTGAATGGTATGTGTGTTTTCGCTTTGAAAAATTTTGTTTTTTCTTCTCACATGCCTTCGGGCTTCAAGGCCGTATCTTTTAGGGAGGAGGAGGAGAAGGAGGTGATGGTAAGTGAAGAGGAGTTGCTGAAGAAGAGGAGGGTTTGTAAAATCCAAGATGTGATTCTGGGGAAGAATAAGAGGGTTTTAGACATAAATTTTCATTAAAAATCATGTGAAAAACATGTGTCTATTTTCTGTTAAACTATTAAACGGCTTTTAGGGGGAAAGGGGTCTGAGTGTAATGTGAGCTAAACAATTAAAGAGTTTTTGTATGGTGCAAAAAAGGAGGGGTATCGGGTGTAATTTTAAAAAAAATACAGGGGGTGCAAGTGTAATTTACTCTATTGAATATGTGAAGAGAGTTGTTTTTTTTTTTTTTGCATTTTTTCTATTCATTTACGTTGTTTCTAAAAGGAGTTCTGACTTTTTGCTTGATGAAGCTCCTAATGAATTGTGTGTATATCCACTAACATGTGTAAAAAAAATATGGATCTATTGTCAAATAAAAAGTACCAATTGGAAGAAATACAATTGTGCTAATGATTTTCTAACTTCTTCCAATTGAGTGCACTAACAACTTAAAAGCTCATTTGTTTTCATTTTTGGATCTACACACAATTCATAAAGGAGTTGCATCAAGCAAGGAATCAGATTCTTTTTGTATTTATTGTTTAGGAAGGGTTTGAGTGGGTATTAATTGGTCAGATTGGATTTCTGTTTTGTATTTATGCACTTTTTGGTAGCGGTGGTGGGTTTTAGAACTGGGGATGTAGTTCTAGATGATTTGGGGATGGTGACGGTGTCAACTATTATGATGGTGGTGACAATTGTAGCAAATGTAGATTGTAAGTGTTTTCAAAGTGAATTAAAAATGATTTTAATTCCATTATAGTCAAATGTGTCAAAAAATGTATTTTGAAAACCAAAAAAAAAAATTATGATCACCCTAAACGACTTTAAATGTTTCTTTGGTAGGAAGGGAGAAATTAGTAAAAAAAAAAAAAAAAATAGGGTGAATGGAAATAGGGAAGGTGAATGAAAATGAGTGAAAAATATAGTAGAAATAAAGATGTTTAGTTTAAGATAAAAAGAAAAGAATGAACTAAAATAAGTGAATGAAAAAAAAGTTTAATAGTCATGTACTAACAATGTAAAACAGATTTATATAGTCATTCAATTATATTTTATCCTTGGTGTGATTTTTAAGATAATTAATTTAAAAGTCAATAAATTTATCATACATGATGATTTGTCATAAGATGATAGTGTAAAATTTTAAAACAATATGAATATACACAATAACCAAGAGATGGATGAATTGGTTTAAACTTGGCCTTTTTAAAATCTTTAGAAAATCAGAGTTAAATGATCTTTATCACAATTAAACCAAGAATGTTTCAATCAATCAAATCACTCAGCCCAAGAAAACAATTACAAAAACTTCACTTGTCGAGTAATAAAGAATTCACTAAGTATCACAAATTAAGATAACTAAAAGAGGTTAAAAGAAAGTAATCAACACAAGAACTTATACTAGTTCACCTCTCAACAAGAGAAGCTACATCCAGTTTCTTCTAATCAAAACTAGATTAAAGTTCCACTATTCACAAATTTCAGTTCTTACAAGCTTTACAACAATCACTCTTTATCAAACTTAGATAAAGAATAGAAATCTAAAATCCTAGTAGACTCCCAGTGTCAAAATATAAAGAACCCTTCTCTATCTTCCCTCTAGAGAAACCCACTCTAGAAAAAAGCTTCAAGAACCCTTTGCAATAGTTACAAACAACCAAAACTACAAAAATGAATTTACAAGCAAAGCTAATGGAGAGAGACAACCTAATGATCCAATGAATATGAAGGAATATGATTTACTAATCAGAGTTGAAATGAAAAAAAAATTCAGAACTTCCTCTCCAAATGCTTCTTTGATGTCTTGCCCAAGAAATCTTTCAATACATCATGAAGATTTGAATTTGTGGGACAAGAACTTTAGAACTTAGAATATATTTTCTCACTTTCAAACTTTTGTAGAGTAATGCGTTATAAGTTTCAAAAAATTTATCAACTATTTATAAAAAAATAGTTATAACTGAATGTAATCGATTAAATCGTCAATGTAATCGATTAAAATTACAAATGCAATTGATTGTAAACAAATTTAATCGATTAAAATGTTCTTCAGTTTTCTAGAAAGGATATATAAACAAAGTAATCGATTATTTCGATCTGTAATCGATTACAACAGGGATTCTCTTTTTCATAAATGAACTAAGCAGTCGATTACAAGCAAATGGTAATCGATTAAAACAATCATGTTCTTATTCTATGTTTGAACTAAGTAATCGCTTACAAGCAAACGGTAATTGATTAACACACTCATGTCTTGTTCTATTTTTGAACTAAGTAATCGATTATAAGCAAATGGTAATTGATTAAAATGTTCTTCAAGGCTCAAGTAATAGATTACCAATATGTGGTAATTGATTAACACAGTGAAAAATAGTTTTTCCAAAAATTTGAAACCATGAGCACTTTTATTTTGATGCAATTATGAAATCTTTAAATCTTTTCACAAATCATATATGCATGCTAATGATCATGTTTAAGCAATGCAAGGATCATAAGATGAGGCTCTCAAATAACTTAACAAATTACAAATGCCTTCAATTGAATGGCATGTAAAAAGCTAAAATCTAATTAAGGCACAAGACTTCATCTTTATCTTGATCCTCTTCTTCCAGCTCCCCTGTATCTAACAATCTCCCACTTTTTGTCTTTGATCATGCCAAATTTCAATTGAACATAGTTAGCCTTCATGTGCTTTTGAGGGTTGAACGCTAGAAGCTTTATATTTGATAACCTGAAATCAAATCAGCTTTTTGCCAAAAGCAAGTGCCAAGTATGCATGCATAAACAGAGTTCATTCCTTATATTGCTCCCCCTATCTTAGATGATTTCCCATTAATCCCCGATAAGAGCAATAGTAATTAACAATTCAGTTTTTTTAATTTGTACTTGCACATATGTTCATATGTTCATATTTCTCCCCTTTTTGGCTTATCAAAGACAAAATATACCATAGTAGAGAGCAAGATAAGCAAGCAAGAAAAAAAAATTTATTTAACCATTATAAGTGTAGTACATTAAGCAACAAGATAAGCAACTGAAAGAAACAATAAGAAAGTAGAAACAGACATCACAATCAACAAGACAATTACATCAATCTAGGCTAGAGAATGTTAGAATCTTTGAGAGCCATCCTTGTCTCTATATTTTCGAGCCTAGAAGTAATTTCTTCCAAGGAAGAATGTGTTTCAGCCCTATACTCATGTTGCAGAGCCAGCACAACATCCATATTTTGAATCATTAAAGATTCAAAAGGAACGCACTGCTGTTGAGCAGGATCAGCTTCAGCATCTTCTTCTTCCTCTTCTTCACCTTCTTCATCACCAGCTGGTGGAGCTTGCTCTCTAGCCATAAGCCACCCATTGGGTGTCTTGATTAATCCAAGCTTGTTGAGGTGTTTTTCTTTGATGAGGCTGGTGACATTTGTGGTGTTGTCCACAATCTCATTGGAGACATCCACTCCAAAATAATCAATGAACCTAGAAATCAAAACAACATATGGAAATTGATAACTGATCAATCTCTTGGCTTTCAACTTTGTCTCCTCAATGATGAGGATCCAATTCATTAGGGTTGTTGTTTTTATTCCATAAACCAGTTGTAAATCCTCATCAGTTGCTTGAGCATGGTTGGATGATCTAGGAGTGAAGATGTATGTTATGATGTACTGAAGAAACTTGTCTTCATTAGTCATGCTTCCAATTCCAAGTCTTAGCCTCAGCCTTATTTGAGGATCTTGCAGCAACCCTTTATAGGTGTCAATCTTGTTATAGCCTCCAATTTCCTAGGTCCTTCAAAGGAAATTCCAACAATTGCATTCCATACTTCTTCAGTTATTTCCATAACCACTCCATTTACTTGGGAGCGGATGGTGCCATCCATGCTGATCTTGGCACAGGTGTAAAACACCTTGACCAATTCTGGGTAAAAGGTACCCTTCATCTCCACAAATTTCCTCAAACCCTGAGCCTCTATCATGGCAGAAAAATTGAATCCCTCAGCAACAAAACAATCAAGGTCTAGGTACTTGGGAGGACAGACCAATTTGGTAGCATGGAACTGCATATAGTTTTGCCTCTCAACCTTAGTAGTGAACCAGGAATTTAGCCTGTTCACAGCTGGATTGGATGATTCCCCAACCTTTCTTTTGCTGATTTTTTATCTTTTGGGGGCACACATGATGAATTTTGGGTGAAAGAATGAATGGGCAGAAGTTTGGCATATGAGAGAGAAAGCACAGAGAAAATGCACAGTTTGCAGAAGAGAGAAAGAGAGATTCTAAGGTGTGAGATTTTCTCTCTTAGATAGCTTGTATTTATAGAGTTTTTGGAGGTTTATTTTGAATTTCAAAAGATAGCAACAGCTATGTCGAGTTTCAATAGGTTTAAATGCACAGAAACAAGTTTGAAATTTGAAATTAAGATAAGATTGTCACTTTAGATTTACAAGAAATCTTGCAGATTTTGCAGAAACGCCATAGATAATCGATTACACAAGCCTCGTAATCGATTATTTCATGGCAAATAGAGTCTCTGAAACACAGCGTAATCGATTAAAACGAAGTGTAATCGATTAATCCAGAGAGTTTTGTAAAATGATTCAGGTTTTAAGCAATTAGTAATCAATTACCATGTTGTGTAATTGATTAGTCCAGTGAAAGTGTAGTTCTGGAAATGGTTTAAACCACATGTAATCGATTAATTTGCTAATGTAATCGATTACTCCAGAGAATTTAAGTTTCTGGATCCTGTTAAAACATTAAGTAATCGATTAATTCGTCACAGTAATCGATTACTCCAGTAAGTTTTGGCTTCTAAAAAGCTTTTAAGCTTTAAATAATCAATTATTTCATACATTAATCGATTATTCCAGATAATTATGTAGATTGAACAGTGTAATACAGTAGAATTTGAATTTCAATCACTTGTGATGCATGGTCAATTTAGATTGCATATCATGTAGTCAATCAAATCATAGGCATGTTGTCATATATTAGATTCATCAATAATTCCTTGCATGTTCCTAAGATCATAGAATCTATCTCTAGATAAGGGTTTGGTAAACATATCAGCCAATTGATTGTTTGTATCAATATACTCAATTTTGAGATTATCTTTTTGAATATGATCCCTAAGGAAGTGATGTCTGATCTCAATGTGTTTTGTCCTTGAGTGTATGACTGGATTCGTTGATAGGTTTATTGCACTTATGTTGTCACACAGTAGGGGAATTTCTTTCAACTCTACACCAAAATCTTGGATTTGTTGTTTAAGCCACAAACTTTGTGCACAACAACTTCCAGCTGCTATGTATTCTACTTCTGCTGTTGAGAGAGCAACACATGATTGCTTTTTGTAATGCCATGAAATTAATGAGCTTCCCAACAAGTGGCATGTTCCACTGGTGCTTTTCCTATCAAGTTTGCATCCTACAAAATCAAAATCTGAATAGCCAATTAAGTTCAGTGATGCACCTTTTGGATACCAAAAGTAAGGTATGACTCCTTAGGATTAGCTTGATATCTAGCACACAAGCACACACTGTTGGATATAGGGGGAGCAACAAGAAGAATGAAGCGCATGACTTGGAAGAATGTTTTGGGCTTTTCACATGCCTTGAAGATTGTAATTCAAAATGAAGTGTATAAGAGGTCAATCTTTTGATTCTTGCATTGCATACAGATAATCATTTACATGCTTAAATGTTTTCATCAAAGTATCAAAGCTATTTCTGAAAAAGGAACTTAATGGGTAATGTTTTTGGAAAAATGTAAATCCTACTGATTTAATCGATTACACATCAGTATAATCGATTATTTGCTTTGATTTTATATCTGGAAAAGCATTGAAAAACATTTTAATCGATTACATAACCTTTGTAATCGATTACATAGTGTAAAACAAAAGTTATGCATTGCTACTTTAATCGATTACTATAAATTGTAATCAATTACAGAAGCTGCTTCAGGAATAAAACTTCATTGCTTTAATCGATTACCAAAAATTGTAATCGATTACACAAACTGTTTCTGAAATAAAACTTCACTACTTTAATCGATTACAGCTCGGTTTAATCGATTATTCTGCTTGTTGTGAAACCCAGAATAAAGCTTTGAACACTTTAATCGATTAAGTGACAACTTAATCGATTACATAAGCCATTTTAATCGATTATGTGGCGCATTGTAATCGATTATAGTCTGTTACAAAAAGCTGTTATAAATAGGATAAAGGCTTGTCTTGAAACTCAACTTAAATACTTCCAATTTTCTGAATACACACAAGCCTTCTCAAAGTTAGAAAGTGACTTTTTGGGTTAACTAAGTTCTTGTCCCACTCTTTAATCTTCATGGATATTGAATGATTTCTTGGGCAAGAGTTTTCAAAGAAGTTTTGGAGAGCATGTTCTAAAATTATTTTTCTTCAATTCAATCCTGATTGGTAAACCACATGCATTCATATTCATTGGATCATCAAGTTGTTTCTCTCCATTCTCTTTGGTTGTAAATTCATTTTTGCAATTTTTGTTATTTGATGCTATTGTAAAGAGTTCTTTGAAGCTTATGCTAGAGTAGAGTTCTCTATGGAAGAACAGAGTATTGTTCTCTAGTTCTTGATCATTAGGAGTCTAATAGGGTATTAGATTTCTATTCTTTATCTAGGGTTGATAAAGAGGGATTGTTGTAAAACTTGTAAGAACTGAAATTTATAATAGTGGAACTCTAATCTAGTGTTGATTAGAAGAAACTGGATGTAGCTTCTCTTGAGAAGTGGACCAGTATATATTCTTGTGTTGATTTTCTATTCCTTAATCTCTACTAGTTATCTTGTTCATTTGTTCTTGGTTTTATTATCATTACTCAACAAGTTCTATTTTGAGCAATTAATTTCTTGAGCTAAGTGATTTGATTGATTAGAAGCATTCTTGGTTTAAAAGTGATTAAGATCCTTAACTCTGATTTTATAAGTAAAATTTAAAAGATCAAGTTTAAACCAATTCACCCCCCTCTTGGTTATTGTTGGTATTCCTATTGTTCTCACACACTCAACATTATATCTGGTCTACTTGCTGTCAAGTATAGTAGAAATCCTATCATTCCTCTATATTTTGACTCATAAACCTTCTTGCCCTTTTCATCTGAATCAAGATAGGTTGAGGTTGCCATTGGAGTAGCAGCATCTTTGCTTTTGTTCATGTCAAATTTATTGATCACTTCAAGGCAATATTTTGATTGGCTGAGAAATGTCCTATTTTTCATTTGCTTTACTCGAAGTCTAAGAAAGAATGTCAATTCTCCCATCATAAACATTTTAAACTCATTCTGCATAGAGATAGAAAAATTCTTTGCACAAAGAATGATTAGTTGAACCAAATATTATATCATCAACATATACTTTAACTAATAAGATATCATTGTCGTGCTTCTTGATGAACAAGGTTTTATCTACTTGACCTCTTGTAAAAGATTGACTAAGCAAGAAGTTGCTCAATCTTTCATACCAAGATCTAGGTGTTTGCTTTAATCCATAAAGAGCTTTCTTAAGTTTAAAAATATGATTTGGATACTTGAAATCAACAAAGCCTGGAGGTTGATCAACATAGATTTCCTCCTCAATATATCCATTAAAAAAAGAACTTTTTACATCCATTTTAAATAGTTTAA
Organism: Glycine tomentella; assembly: GCA_007407185.1. Classification (NCBI taxonomy): domain Eukaryota; kingdom Viridiplantae; phylum Streptophyta; class Magnoliopsida; order Fabales; family Fabaceae; genus Glycine; species Glycine tomentella. The sequence continues at coordinate 19,446 of PYAF01002318.1, forward strand.
AATTCATTAAGCATGCATATGCAAGTAGTAACCTAATGGCTTCTAACCTTGCTACTAGAGTATAGGTTTCTTCATGGTCAATTCCTTCCTCTTGGTTATAACCTTTTGCAACCAATCTAGATTTGTTTCTGACTATTATGTCACTTTCATCAAGTTTGTTCCTAAACACCCACTTGGTGCCAATAGGCTTGTGAGAAGAAGATCTAGGAACAAGTTCCCAAACTTCATTTCTCTTGAACTAATTAAGTTCATCATCATGCATGGCAAGCATCCAATGCTCATCAAGTAAAGTTTGGTTAATGTTCTTAGGTTCAATTTAAGAAACAAAAGCCATATTACAGCAGAGATTGCTTAGTGAAGATCTAGTAGATACTCCCTTAGTGACTTCACCAATTATGTTGTCAAGTGAGAGATCTCTTATAGTTCTCCAATCTTTTGGCTTTTGAATAATTGTTGATTGTTTCATTTCTGCAATTGGTTCTTTCTTTTCCTTGTCATTTGATACATTGAGTTATATATACTCTTCTAGAGGACCTGCATCATTTTCGCACTTATTTTCCTCTTTAGAGGAGTTAGATTCATCACAAATAACATGTACTGATTCTTCCATGCATAAAGTTCTTTTATTGAAGACTCTATATGTTTTGCTTTGTAATGAATATCCAAGAAATATGGCTTCATCAGCCTTAGCATCAAATTTGTCAAGTGATTCCTTACCATTATTTAAAACAAAACACTTGCAGCCAAATGCTTTTAAGTGAGAAATGTTTGGTTTTCTACCTTTATATATTTCATAAGCAGTTTTCTTTAAAATAGGCCTTATGAGTAGTCTATTTAAAGTGTAGCAAACTATATTTTCAGCATCAGCCCAAAAATGTTTAGGCAAATTTGTCTCATTAAGAAGAGTTCTAGCACCTTCTTCAAGAGATCTATTTTTCCTCTCCACAACACCATTTTGCTAAGGTGTTCTTGGAGCTGAAACATTGTGGTTGATTCCATTTTCTTCACAGAATTTTTCAAAATGCTCATTTTGGAATTCACCACCATGATCACTTCTTATTGAGATAATTTTGCTTCCCATTTCATTTTGAACAAGCTTAGCTAATTTTTTAAAGGCAATGAAAGAATCACACTTGGATCTTAAAAACAAAGTTCATGTGAATCTAGAATAATCATCAACTATTAAAAGCCCATAGAAATTACCTCCTAAGCTCATAGTTCTAGAAGGACCAAACAAATCCATATGAAGCAATTCAATGGGTCTTGAGGTAGAAACAACATTTTTATTTTGAAAAGAAATCTTGGTTTGTTTCCCCTTTTGATAAGCATCACATTGTTTGTCCTTATCAAACTTTAGTTTAGGTAAGGCAATGACTAGATCTTTTCTAATAAGCTTATTCATATGATGCATGTTAATGTGACTTGTTCTCTTATGTCATAGCCATGATTCATCAATTTTGCTTACTAGAAAATTTGTGTTGTGAAATGAATGCATGTTCTATAGAGAGTAAGTAGATATTACCTTTTCTTTTAACTACATGAATAACCTCACCGGTTTGACCATCACAAATCATACAGCAATTGTCATTGAATAAAACTTTGAATCTTTTATCAGAAATTTGGCTTATACCTAAGAGATTGTGCTTTAAACCTTCCACATAGAGAACATTTATGATCTTGGTTTTGAAGTTGTCTCCTATATTTCCTTTTCCAACTATCTTTCCTTTGTTATTGTCTCCATAAGTGACAAATCCTCCATCTTTAAGAGTTAAATTTGTAATCATGGACATGTCACATGTCATGTGTCTAGAGCACCGGCTGTTAAGACATCATAATGATGATTTTGCTCTTAGACACACCTACAAAATTCAAATTAAGTGAAGGAAGGTACCCAATTGAGGTTGGGTCCATAGGGGTTAGCTATTTTCTTTCTCTTTGGTACCCAAATGCAATCTCCATTAGGCACATAGAATTTCCTAGCATAGCATCTATGAGATGTGTGACCTTTTTTCATGCAATAGTTACAAGTTACAGTTTTTGATGCTCTTTCAAAATAAGTCATTTGATTAAACTTTGTTTTTGAAACAGCTCTTTGATTCTTTTGTTTTGGTGGTACAGACTTGGTTTTTTTAAAAAGGTTTTGCTTGATGTTTATAACCCAAACCAGAAGTACTAGCATATTTTTGAACACGTAGCATTTGATCTAGACTACATTTTCCTCTATACAGTTGTTAGAATCAGAAGCTGAAGCATAGGATTCCAAGTTGAAGAAGGAAATGGTTTTGGTGTTTTACATGCCCAATCTTAATTGATGGCATTTGTAATTTGTTTCTAAGCTTGGTCAATCAAGATAAAGCTTTATAATCCTCAATATTCATGCATTCATACATTCATATAATGAGAATTAATCATATAATGTTAATCAATCAATTAATGATTCATAAAGGCTATTAGAAATTGTGTAAAACAATTTCTCACTGCTTTAATCGATTACTTTGGTAAAATAATCGATTACAGGCTTGTGTTGGTTTTTGGTAAAATCCTTATGAACATTTTAATCGATTACCACTTAATCTAATCGATTAAATAAGCTCTTCACAGTTTTTGGAACTTCCTGTGATATTCGATTATTTGGGTATTTAATCGATTCCCAGAGCTTCTGCATAATTTTACACAACATGTTCATCTGGTTTAATCGATTACTAGATATTTGTAATCGATTAAATATGCATTGTCAAGTTTTAGGAATGGTCTGTGTTAATCGATTATTTGGTTGTTTAATCGATTATTGAGTGCTTTGAAAAACTTGGTTCATCTGGAGTAATCGATTACAAGAAGAATTAATCGATTAAATTGTTCGTGACAAATTCCCAAATTCCTGATAAACACTTTAATTGATTATCTGGTTAAATTAATCGATTACAATAGTTAAAAATAATCGATTACATTGACGAAATAATCAATTATAGTTAGTTAAAACAGTTTTTCTATAAATAGAAAAGCTGAGTCTCATTGAGAGAATTAATACCAAAAGCGTACAAATTAGTAAAAACCTTTTCCTACAATTCTCTTGAGTACCCAAGTCAGAATCAAGGTTGATAATCATAGTTATTGAGTATCAATGGGATCTACATGAGTTCTAAGTGTTGTAACTCATAGATCAAAGTTTTCTCAAGCTTGCTCTTAAAGAAAGATTTCAAGAAAGTCTAGTTATCATCTTCTACACATAATCTCAGGTTGAATCATTCATCTCATTGTTGTTTCTAAGGATTATAAGGTGATATCTTTCTTGTACCTTAAGCTTGAAGTTCTAGTATATTTCTATTCTTCAAACATTATATTTTCATATAATGTTTGTAATCTTTAAAGCTTTTCTAGAAAGAGTTTCTAGAGGGAAGAATAGAGAGGGGATCTCTGGTTCTTGGTCTTTTGAAAAGTATATAGGATATAGATTTTGAACTTTACCTAGGGAGGGTCAGAGAGATCATTTGTAAAGCTTGTAAAGATATTTGTTATAGTGGAACTCTAACCAAGATTTTGGTTGGAAGAAAACTGGATGTAGCCTCCGGGGTTGAAAGGTGAACCAGCATAAACCTTTTGTGCTTTTATATTTCAGTTTGTCTTGCATTTAATTCTTGAAGTATAGAAATTACTTGTCATACAAACTTGGTCATGGCACAGGAGAAGTAAACTGTTTTCCTAATTGGTTTTTTTGATTGATGCGATCCTTCTAAAAGACTTCCGCTGTTAGATTTTTTAAAGGATTTTTTAAAAAATCTAAGGTAAAACCAATTCACCCCCCTCTTGGTTATTTGTGTAATGTTCATTATATTTTCAAGAGTCTTTTCAATAGATCTACTAAGTAAGAATTTTTAGAAAGCAATAACATGTATTATTCACCTTGACTCTTTTTAAAATCATCAAACTCTTTTTGCAAAGCTTTGCCTTTGTCAACATTAGATGAAAAAGAAACACATACACATCCATTCATTTTGTTGCTTGAAACAAGTTTTTCATTTTCTTCTTTCAAGTTACAAATTTCAGTTTGCATTGCTGCAAGTTTTGTGACATGCCATCCAAGATTTCCTTTTAGCCGATGGTTGGATTTTGCAAGCTTTTGAGCCTCTTTATGCATTTCATGGAAAGCATCAACAACTTGATCAAATTCAGAATTTATCTCTGTTCAGCATTTGACAACTCATCATCTTCACTTATTGTAGAAGTGAGGCATACATTACCTTCTTCATTCTCACTTGATAATTTAAAAGTTATTGAGTCATTGTCTTCCCATGCTATGTAGGCTTTCTTTGGCTTTCCTTCTTTCTTTGCCTTCTTTTCACCTAATTGTTTTTTAAAGAATATAGAATATTTAGATTTAATGTGGCCAGGCTTACCACATTCAAAGCAGGTGAAGTTTGTGTTGTTGTTGTTGTTGTTGTCACTTCTTTTGTTGAACTTTGAGAACTTCTTGTTCTTTTTGTTCTTCATGAACTTGCTGAATCTTTTGACTATTAGATTCAAGTTTTCATCATCTTCATCTTCACTTGAGTCTTTTCCTTTTTCCACAGTAGAGGATGCAACTTTCAAGGTTATGCTTTTGTGTTTCTTATCTCCATCTTGAGCATGTGTTAGTTGAGACATTTCTAATACATAATCAAGAAGCTTACCAAATAATGCAACCATGGACATCTTGGATAGATCTTTTCATTCCTTGATTGTTGTCACTTTTGGTTGCCATGGTCTTGTTAGACACTTCAAGATTTTGATGTTTAACTCTTCAACATCAAATATCTTCCTAAGACCACGAAGATGGTTCACAATGTGAGTGAATCTTGTTTGGAGCTGAGATATGTTTTCTGTGGTGTTCATCTTGAAAATTTTATACTCATGAATCAAGGTATGCTTCCTTGATCTTGTGACGTCATCAGTTCCTTCATGAGTGACTTCCAACATCTCCCACATCTCTTTTGCACTTTTATACCTAACAGTTCTAAAGAATTCATCAGAAGAAAGTGCAAAAGTAATCATATTCTTAGTTTTAAAATCATATTGAACAACTCTCTTTTCTACATCAGTAGTCATCTCATCCTATTCTTTGGGAATCGTATCATTACCAATAGTTTTGATAGGAACCAAATTACCTTTTTCTATTGCATTTCATGCACCAGGGTCATTTCATTGTTCTGCATTCTGTTTTTCCAAAAACTAAAATGCTCTTCTTCAAACATGAGAAGATGATTGAGAGATGCACCCTTTTTGAAGGTAATCTGTGTGGTATTTATTTTCTTTAAATAAGATAGTGATCTTGAATAATACTCAAGAACCTGTTCTTGATACCAATTGAAAAAAATATGAATATACACAATAACCAAGAGGGGGGTAAATTGGTTTAAACTTGGCCTTTTTAAAATCTTTAGAAAATCAGAGTTAAAGGATCTTTATCACAATTAAACCAAGAATGCTTCAATCAATCAAATCACTCAGCCCAAGAAAACAATTACAAAAAATTCACTTGTTGAGTAATAATGAATTCACCAAGAATCACATATTAAGATAGCTAGAAGAGATTTTTTTAAAAGAAAGTAATCAATGAAAGATAGGGCCTTGAAGCCCGAAGGCATGTGAGAAAAACAAAATTTTTCAAGCGGAAACACATACCACACAAGAATCATTCTTTAGGACATAGATGTTACCTTGTTTATATTTGAAATTTGATGATCAAGGATAGGCTTGAAGATACAAGCCCTCTAATGTTGATCCACACCACTTCTTGTCAAGACTCAAGAACACTTTTTGAAGGCTACCAACAAACACCAAAGGAAGCAGGCTAGGCACACCAATGGAGAGGAAGAAGGTTAGGTTTTAAAGTGTTTTTACTTATCTAAGAGGCTCACTAATAGATGATATTGGTGGCTGAATTTTCAGCCAAAACTCACACAAAGGGGCATGTGAAAAATAGAGGAAATTAGATAGGGTTTTTCCTCTAAAAAAAATTAGAGAACTATGATCACAATAACACACTTTATAGAAGAGTTTGAGTCAGATTTTTTTAACCAAAAATTCTGATCATGAAGCATCCCACACGTGAAGAAAAGATAGAGTTGTTGCATTTCAAAAATTGCCAACAACCTCCTATCTTATCCTCCTAAGACCAAGTCAATTACTTGGGATTTATTTTTACCAAATGATAATCATATATCAGCCGTATGTAAGCCCGTAATCAGCCCTCAAACTTCTTCCTAAAATCTAGGACATGATCATGATAAGAAGCTAGTTGAATTCAAATTCAAATCTAGCTCTTATCTTCTCCTTTTGATATGAAACTAACTACTATAGTTAATTCATATTTAAATTCAAATATTTAAATTCAAAATTTAAATTATCAAATTTAAATATTAGATAATTAATTTAACTATCTATATTAATTAATAATGTCTTGGACTATCCAAACCCATTAACTCCATTCATGCGCCTTTCTCTCTTTAAGAAAAGTATCCAAACTCTTTCTTGGGCCAACAACCATTATTAGGCCTAAAACCTTTAATGCTATAATGTCATGACAATAAAGTGTTAGTGTATGACCCATTAGGTCCAACATAGCTACTGACATAAATGAGTTTGGGCCCAACAAGGCCGCTACTCATTTAATGACAACACATAGCACTAGCAATGCTTTGTTGCCCCAGAACTAGTTAGGTAAATGACAAGATCATCCTATTAAATCTATTTGGTTTCCGTATGTATTTCCTTTCGTCTCAGTTACCTTCCCATAAAACCTAGGATAAGGAAACGTATCAGCCCTTGCGGTCTAGGGTAAGCTTTAATATGAAATAGGGAGTCTCGCATTTTACTGACTCTAAAGGCAAATCATCTCATGATTTGTTTTACTATGCATAGATTCCCGAGTCCCGTAAATGTCATCCCGATTTCTCCGGTTTACAGATAACCTAATCTCTCACAAAGATTTGACGAATTCCTTCAACTAGTCACCTTAGACTCGTGTTCTTTCAGGACATGCCCAACGGTATACCTATGTGTCTCCATGTTTCAGGCAGACGAGGTATACAATCAAAGCATGTCTTCTAGAACACAGTGGGTCCATTTAGTGCGAGCTATACCCTTATAGGTCCACCCATGGCTTTAGCTAAGACATCTCCATGTCTGTAGCTCATGAGGTCTTTACCTTGTATCTGCATACAAGTAGTTAAGCCGTGCTAGTCTTACCCGAAATCACTGATCCCCATTCTCAGTGTCTCTAGACTAGGAACTTAAAATTTAGGAGTAAACATCTGGCATCCTTGAATCCTCATGATCGTGATCCCATCACTGATCTCAAGAGATACCTATTCTATTCCAAGGGTTTTATCCAGTTACTCATATATTAATAATGATATCGAGACAGACTATGAAACAAGATAAAGAGCGCTTATAATTTATTCATGACAATATGAAAAGTACATGTACGTCCTAATCTAATGAAAAGATTGTCTCTAGGACATCCATATACTAACAATCTCCCACTTGGCCTAGAGCCAATCAGACATAAGTCGTAAACCCAAAGCCTCATAATGACTATCATGTTTTCTCTGAGAAACAGCCTTTGTCAGAGAGTCGGCTAGGTTATCATCCATGGCAATATAATCCATCTTTACATCCATCCTATCAATGCTCTCTCTAATCAAGTTATATCTGCGGAGCACGTGCTTAGATCTTTGATGAGACCTAGGTTCCTTTGACTGCACAATGGCCCCAGTGTTGTCACAATACAACTGTATGGGCTCATCCACGCTTGGAACCACCCGTAGTTCAGATATGAAATTCTTGATCCAGACGGCCTCCTTGGCTGCTTCTGAAGCGGCTATGTACTCAGCTTCTGTCGTAGAATCTGTTGTAGTCTCCTGCTTGGAACTCTTCCAAGATACTGCTCCGCCATTTAAGGTGAATATGAACCCTGACTGTGACTTGCAGTCATCTTTGTCACTCTGAAAGCTGGCGTCAGTGAATCCTTTCACTAAAAGCTCATCTACCCCACCAAGACCAGAAACACATCCTTAGTTCTTCTCAAGTACTTAAGGATGGTCTTGACTGCTATCCAGTGACCCTCTCCAGGGTCTGACTGGTATCTGCTAGTACTGCTCAAAGTATATGAGACATCTGGTCATGTACATATCATGGCATACATGATGGACCCAATAGCCGAAGCGTATAAAATTCCACTCATGCGGTCTTTCTCAGGCTGTGATTTAGGACACATAGCCTTGGAAAGATGTACCCCATGACTGACGGGAAGAAAACCCCTTTTCGACCCTTCCATGCTAAATCTTCTTAGCATCTTGTCAATATACGTGGATTGAGATAATCCCAACAGCCTTTTAGATCTATCTCTATAGATCTTTAAAGGCTTCTTCTCCCAAATCCTTCATGGTGAAGCTTTCTGAAAGCCAGTCTTTAGTTCTTTGTAATGTGGGGATGTCATTTCCTATTAGTAGAATGTCGTCTACATAGAGTACTAAGAAAACAACATTGCTCCCACTATCCTTCTTGTAAACACAAGGTTCATCCTCATTTTTGATGAATCCGTTACTTTTAACGATTTCATCTAAACAAATATTCCAACTTCGTGATGCTTGCTTTAGCCCATATATCGACCTCTGCAGCTTGCATACCATATGTTCTTGGCCTTTGGATTCAAAACCTTCAGGTTGTCTCATGTACACTTCCTCTTTCAAGAATGCAGTCTTGACATCCATTTGCCAAATCTCATCATCGTGATATGCTGCTATGGCAAGCATGATCCTAATAGATTTGATCATGGCAACGGGTGAGAAAGTCTCATCATAGTCAACACCTTGTCTTTGACGATATCCTTTCGCAACCAACCTAGCTTTATAGGTTTGAACGTTGCCATTTGCATCAGTCTTTCTCTTAAAGACCCACTTATTACCGATAGGAATTTTTTCTTGCGATTGTGGAACCAAGGTCTATAGCTTGTTTTGATACATCGAATCTATTTCAGATTTCATGGCTTCTAGCCATTTAGAGGAGTCAACGTCCTTGACTGCCTCCTCATAGTTACTTGGTTCATTATCCTCTACGGTTTGTTGATTCTCAATCACAAACCCATACTTCTCAGGTGGATAGATGACCCTAGTAGACCTACAAAGTTATGTGTTTACTTCTCTATTGGAGCATGTCGCCTGCGGTGCAGACTCGGGTTCCTCAATCTGTTCTTGTGGTCCTTGAACTTCTTCAAGATCAATTTTACTCCCACTGGCTCCTTGAGAGAGTAAATCATTCTCAAGGAATTCAGCATTTTTGGACACAAACACCTTGTGTTCGTCCAATGAGTAAAAGTAGTATCCCTTAGTACCTTTGGGATACCCCACAAATAGACATTTGGTGCTTTTAGCACTAAACTTGTCTGATGTCAACGATTTGACATATGCTGGCGATCCCCATACTCTGAGATAACTCAGGTTGGGTCTCTTACAATTCCATATCTCATATGGAGTGGTATGAAAAGATTTAGACGGTACCCTATTTAGAAGGTATGCTGCCATGTCTAAGGCATATCCCCAAAACGATTTTGGAAGTTGAGTCTCACTCATCATAGACCTGACCATGTCTAACAAGGTTCTGTTTCTCCTTTCGGAGACACCATTTTGGTGTGGTGTGTAAGGTGCAGTAAGTTGCGAGAGGATTCCATTCTCTCTCAGATAATCCTGAAACTCATGGCTTAGATATTCACCACCACGATCTGATCGTAATGTCTTAATCATTTTTCCACGCTGTTTCTCTACTTCATTCCTATACTCCTTGAACTTTTCAAAGGCCTCGGATTTATATCTCATCAGGTAAACATATCCCAATCTCGATTTATCATCCGTAAAGGTAATGAAATAGGAGTATCCTCCTCTAGCCTTTATAGACATTAGGCCACAAACATCAGAGTGAATGAGTTCTAATAACTCACTAGTCCTATGACTTTAAAGCCCTTTGGGCTTGTGACAAGTCATTTTCCCTTTTAGACAAGATTCACATTGTCCATAGATTCCAAATCCATGGAATCTAGGTATCCATTTGCATGCATCCTAGACAATCTTGTTTCATTTATGTGCCCTAGTCTACAGTGCCACATGTAACGCCTCGATTTACCATCTTGTTATTATTGATTTTTAATGAAAATTCTTTTCAATTTGCTTAAAAATACTACACTAAAATTTTTCATTACTGAGTAATAATCATACTTCTAAAATAACATATAATAAGATTACAAAAGATTTTTCCTCACTGATTGATATTTATAAATCTGATGTACAATAAAATACAGACTGGTATCAATTCTATTATATAGTACAAACAACTAAAACACTCTGTAACAAAGAAATACATCTTCAAACATAATCTCTTCAAAATATTATATCTTCAAACAAAATTCTCTTCTTGTAGACAGCTAATGGTCTCTCTTTATTGTTCATCTGCTCGCCTGAATAACATCGAGGTCATAGCAGGTGTCAACCACAGACACAAAGTACAGGATAAGTTTATGATAAACATAATTTAAGCAACAGTATATATTCAATATGCAGATTTTCATAACAACATCCTCAAAGATTCATGATTCTCTTAGACTCTTATCATGATGCATGATTCTCTTAAACTCTTTCAATAATTGGTACCAGTAGTCAAGATAGCCTCATCCCTGTGGCACAAAACTGAAACGATCAGTCAGGGTCTCACAGTGTTGCAACAGGATTCTCACCCACACTCATGTGATCATCATGGGTGGTGTGATTTCCCCACTGCCAAGTACCCCCCAGCTCAGACCTCTCTTATCTGAACGCTCGAACTCAGTTCCTGCAGCTATCTGACACACCTCCTCTTGAGGCAAATAACACAGACTAACCCCCACTGGGCATATGCATATGAGACATATAAGACTGATTCACTTTAAGGTATACTCTTTTCATCATCTCATATTTATTTTCAAAATCAGTCTTTAATTTATATCTCACATACTTTACTCAGAAACTCAACATAAAATATAGAATTCAACTTTATATTCATGTACAGAGATTTATAGGAATACTCAACAACACATGAACTTCATGGAGACTTATAGAAACACTCAGCAACATATGGAACTTAGAGAAATTCTTAGAAACTTTTAGCAACATATGAACTTCATGGAAACACTCAACAACACATGAACTATGATAACCCTCATTGTGGCGCGGTTGGCGCCCGATCCCGCGCTGATAGCGCCAGGGGTCTTTTAGGAGAAAACCCTGTCAAGGGTATGGCGCTGATGGCGCCAGAGTTGGCGCTGACGGCGCCAGAGTCACTGGAACGTGACGCCCAGGGCGCCAGAGCCACGCGAGGGGCGCCAGAGGTTTTTCATTCCGCGCTGATAGCGCCATGGGTGGCGCGGGTGGCGCGGGAGGTGGCCTGGAAAACCAAGTTTCACTGGAATTCTACGCGGCCAGCGCCAAGTGTGGCGCGGATGGCGCCATAGGTCAACTGAGGTATGGCACGGATGGCGCCAGTGTGGCGCGGGTAGCGCCACAGGTTCTGGAAGTTGACACTGGAGGCGTGGGAGTGGCGCTGGTGGCGCCACATAAACCGCCATGCTGGCGCGGTTAGCGCCGGATCTGGCGCGGATCGCGCCAGAGCTCGGGCAGGCCCAATATTAAAGGGCAGTCGCGATTTCAGAAGAAGAAAACTTCTTCTTCTTCCTCCTTAAGCCCCAGCCTCCATTTCTGATGAAACCAAGCTTCCTAGGACCTATTTTCTTGACCTAAACACCTCCCTACGACCTAGAAACTTGTTATAACCGATTAGAAAGCTGAAATCCTTCATCTTTTCCTTTGGATTGAGCAAAATCCATTCCCTCAGGGAAACCTTTGAGACTTGAGTTTGGCGGAGAACCGTGACTTGGGAAGGACACCAGAGCTTGGGAAAGCTGTCCTTTAGTCTTCTGGGTCGCCACTGAGGTAAGAAACTCGAGTTTCTACGGTTGATTTTGATGATGGAGGTTCTCTGGATTTTGTGATTTATATTGATCTGGGGCTAGAATTAGCCCAGGATTCTGTAGAGAAACTTGTTTAGAATTGTCTAGTGATGAATGATTAGCTTTCAGTTTTTGAATTGGTGAACTCTAGATATTGGCTCTGTGAATGCATGTGTGGCTGTGTGATAGTCACTTGTAATGGTTAATTGACATGCTGGAGCCTTGATTATGTTTGTGTTGAGCCTGAAAGGCAGATTGAACGGTGCTTTGAGTGAAACTCAGACCGTTCCAATGATATTTTAGATGATAAAGCTGATTTGAGCTTATGTATAGATTGTGCATTGAGTCTGAAATGACTCAGATGCTTAGTATCCAGCCTTGAGAGACCTTGTGTGGTCTGTGAGAAGCCTAGTGTGGGGCTGAGTTGATTAAACCCTAGGACAGGGGAATTCTGTTTTATAATATGTTATGTGCTTGAATACCTATGGATTGGTTTTGATATTGGAATGTCCCTTGAATAGGGCGTGATTTTGGAACTGTTAATGGCGGGAGCCACAAACCAGGAAAGGAACTGCAGACTGATACCTTGCCAGGTAAGTTCTGAGTCCCTGGGGATTGATTCCCATTTGGTTGCACACCACACTCCAGGGGAGTGATGGTCATATTCATAATGCATGCATTGGTTGTTGCATACTAATATGACTCTGTATAAATTGTACTTAGCTGTGCTATGATCTGTGAATGGCATTGAGTGGAACTCTGCCATGTATGGAAGGCATTGAGGGTTCTCTGCCCAGGGCATTGAGTAAATCTCTGCCATATGTTGAGGCATCGAGTGAATCTCTTCCATGTGCCGTGGGCATTGAGTGAATCTCTGCCAGATATTGAGGGCATCGAGTGAATCTCTGCCATGCGGAACGACATCGAGTGAATCTCTGCCATGCGGAACGACATCGAGTGAATCTCTGGCATGGATGTGATATTGACTTGATATGTATGCTTGTCTGATGTTTGTATTGTGAATTGTGGGCCAGGGTGGGAATGATTTCCCAAGGACCCTGAGCTTACTGAGTTATGTATCTCACCCCGTGTGGGGATTTGTGATTTCAGTGACTCTTCGGATAGAAGAGAGCAGTCTCAGGGCAGGAGGCCCGAGTAGAGACATTTCTGTTTGGCTGAGAGCAGCAGAAGGAGCTTAAAAGCTCATTTTGTATTTTGTTCATGTTTTGTACCCTGGATAGGGTTGTATAGTTCTGTAAACACTCGGTGAGGGCAGTTATTCTTTTGTATCACCACTGTGGGTGAAAACTCTGATGTATATGGATGTACAGACCTATTATGATGATATAAGATAAATTTCTTCCTGAGTACAGTGTATATGTTGATTTATCTGTCTATGTGTAGTTATGAGAAACTGGATCAGCAGGGGCTTATGATATGTGCTTTATCTATATGTTTGTCTGATATATTGGATTCCATACATGATGAATCAAGAAAAACGATTTTTATGCTTCCGCTGAGTAATATTTTACTTTAATAAGACGTTAATCTGATATTGGTAATGATAACACACCGGAGGCCTACGGGAGTGTTACATGAACATTCAAACACTTATTCAAACAAAACAACACTTAAACTATCTTTATCATAAAGCTTCCCCATACATACCTTATAATCTCTTATGAAACTTGTCTTTCTCTTCCTACAAAGCATGGCAAACTTTCCATATAGATGTTAGCCTCTTCTTCACGTGATCTTCAAGGAGAAGTGGAGTTTTCTTCTCACTTGATTTAGGATTTAATAAGGAAAGGATGAAAATGAAATGAAGGTGATGTGGGAGAGAGCTTTTCACGTGAAGTGTTAGAAGGGTGGAGTCTTGAATGTGACTTCCACTTAAAACCCCCTTCACCCCTTTATATAGTAGTTGAAAAATGATATAATATTCATGGACATTTCTACCCTTCCTAGCTAGTTACTTCCATTTGGTTTCATTGTAACTAAGTTTCATGTCATTCCGTTCCATTCTAACTATATTTATAAAAAAATCTCCTAAGTCATGATGACTTACTTTACAAGTGTCCCTACACTTGTCAGAAACTTTACAAGTGTCCCACCACTTGTCCAATTCATGAAGCTTCTTCCTCTTTTCCTTCCAAGTGTCTCAAATCATGAAGTTTCTCCATGATTCTCCAAGCTTCACGTGGATTCTAGGGAAAGGGAGAGAATTTTGCTTCATTTCATGTTACTTTGTATCCATATCCTTCAAGACATGACACCTTGCTTCCAAGTGTCCT
>PYAF01002319.1:0-11821 GCA_007407185.1 Glycine tomentella
GCGCGACGCGCGTGAGGTTGCAGATCTTGTTTCCTTCTTTATTTGCTCTTAAATTCCCTCTTTTTGGCCTGCAAATGCTCAATTGGTATTAAAATGCCTTATGTAACACAAAATATCAAATATGCTTAATTTCTAGAGCTATTTTCTAACTATTCAATACAATTATGACCTAAAACTAAGCTATTATTAAGATGTGTTTTCAACACATCAGGTTGGCGCGAAGAACGCCATGGTCTCTGGAGATTGGCGCTAGGGGCGCCATGGTGGCGCGAGAGGCGCCAGTGTTTGCAGCCAGCGCCAGTAGCGTCAGGGATGGCGCGGGCAGCGCCGCTAGTTCTGGTATGTGGCGCTGATGGCGCGGGTATGGCGCGGATGGCGCCACAGGTTCTGGAAGTTGGCGTTGGAGGTGTAGGTGTGGCGCGATTGGCGCCACAAGGTCGGTGGTGCGATCAGCGCGGGACCTCTGGCAGACCCAGTATATAAGGCCAGGTCACTTTTTTGGGAGAAGAAAACCTTCTTCTTCTTCCTCTGAGTCTCCTGCAGCCATGGGAGAGCTTCCCAAGCTCCCTTGACCTTGTTTCTTCACCCTTATCACTTCCTAAACGATTTTAACCTCCTAGAAACCTTGAAAGAGCTTGAATCCTTCCTCCATATCCTTTGAAACCCCAGAGAAGCTCCTTCTCCGAGAGAGGCTGAAGAGAACTCGAGTTTGGGCGAGGAACGGCGGTGATTCAGCTGCACCAGGGCTAGGGAGAGTAGCCCAGAGGCCTTCCTCATCAGTTCTGAGGTAAGAAACTCGAGTTTCTTCGATTGATTTATGGTTTGGGGATTTTGATGAATGGTGACCCACTATTGGTAGAGCTAGAATTAGCTCTGGGTCCAGTTGAGAAATGTGTTTAGGATGATGAGAGAAGGAAGGATTAGCTTTCAGTTTGTGATTTGGTGAATGTTGGTTTTGGCTCTAGGTTGTGCATGTGTGACTTGGATTGAGTCACTTGATATTGAGACATGCAAGAGCCATGTTGATGGGCTTGTGTTGCCTGAGAGGCTAGGACAACGGTGTCTTGTGGTTCCGTTCAAGCCCTATGGAAACCCTTGAGTTGTTGGGTTGTGAGAGCTATAAGCTCATTGTGGATGGCTGATGTTGAGTCTGTGGGGGCTCTGAGGCCGTGATGGATCTGAGATAGACCATTGAGGGTCTATGGAAAGGCTTATGATGAAGGAGCCTGATGAACCCAAGGGTAGATGACTTGGGTTGATAGAAAGGACTGAGGTTCCTTTCTTAGTGGCAGTTGATGACTGCTTGATGAGCTTATGTTTGTTTGTATGCTTGTAAGGTCTGTGACATGCGGTTGTATGCCTTGTTGGGGCTTGACACCGTGGGTGTCAATGACGCAGGCCATCATTCGAGGTTGGAGCTGCAGGCACGGCTTGCCAGGTAAGCTCATCGTTCTGGGATTGAATCCCTTTCTCTAGTTTGCCACCCAAGTGGGGTGATGGTTTATTACTTTATGCAATTGATATATGTTGCATGAAAAGGCTAATGTGGCCTATTGATGTTATGATATATATATATATATATATATATATATATATATATATATATATATGGATCTTTGAAAGAAAAGCCCTGGTGGCTTATTGTTGTTTATGATTAGCCACACACCGGGATGGTGTTAGAATACATTTGTATGAGACTAAACCCCAGGATAGACACTGAGAGAGTGTGAGGGGGATGATACACCTGTTGGTACAGGTGTGTTTGGCCTTGGGCCTTTTGATGGATGAACACTGTGTGGGTGTTCTGTGAATTCTGTACGAGACAAAGACCATGGTGGTGGTCTGTGATTAAGAATAAGATGATACTGGAATAGTATCGTGCGGTATGAGATTCTCTGGCCAGTAGAACAGGTTTTGTGGAAGTCCTGAGGGATTGAGTGCCTCCTGTGTGAGATGATCTCTCTCAGGCATTGGATTGGAAGTCCTGAGGGATAGAGTGCCTCCTGTGTGGGATGATCTCTCTCAGGCATTGGATTGGAAGTCCTGAGGGATTGAGTGCTCCCTGTGTGGATGATCTCTCTCAGGCAGTGGTTGTGTATCCTGAGGGATTGAGTGCTCCCTGTGTGGATGATCTCTCAGGTAATGGACTGATAGTCTGAGGGATTGAGTGCTCCCTGTGTGGATGATCTCTCTCAGGCAGTGGTTGTGTATCCTGAGGGATTGAGTGCTCCATGTGTGGATGATCTCTCTCAGGCAGTGGATTTGGAAGCCCTGAAGGATGAGTGCCTTCTGTGTGAGACGATCTCTTTCAGGCAAGTGATTGAGCAGAAGTCCTGAGGGATGAAAGCTCCCTATCAGGATAGTCTCTCTCAGGCATGTGTTTGTGAAAGTCCTGGACGTGATTGCCCTGCGTGGACGTTCTTTCCCAGGCCAGTGTATATGACAGCCTTGGAGGTGATTGCCCTGTATGGACGTTCATTCCAGGCCAGGCTGTAGACAAATACGTTGTATCTCTAAGAGAGGGCCTCCCGAGGGGATGAGAGCCTAGAGCTTGTTGGATAAGCCATATCTGGATGAGTTAAGTCCTGAGTGGTTGACTTAGGCCATGCTTTGTATAGTTCATGAGGCGGTGCCTC
The DNA here is from genome assembly GCA_007407185.1 of Glycine tomentella. NCBI lineage: Eukaryota > Viridiplantae > Streptophyta > Magnoliopsida > Fabales > Fabaceae > Glycine > Glycine tomentella. The sequence goes on from PYAF01002319.1 coordinate 2,637, forward strand.
TCTGGTATGATAGTGTCCAGTAGTTGACACTCTGTGATGGTATCTCTGTGAGACGGTTGTGAGACGGCTGTGAGAGCCAGTGTGAGGTATTGCACCTCTGAAATTGATAGTGTCCAGTGATGACACTTGTTTGATACTCTGTCTTGTACTCCCTGTGTAGGGAAAGGGTGTGTGTGTGTACACCCATGGTGTTGTACATATTATGTTGTATAACCACAGATGTGGTCTAGATTCTTAAATGCATACATACAAAACCTCATGTTGTTATGATGGGATGTTTCCTCCTGTTTATTTGTGTTTGGTTTTGTATATGCCTATGTTTTATGTTTGAGTTAATTGGATCAACAGGGGCTTGTTTATGATGTTATGTGGTGTGTTTTACATGACGCTATTAGCGTGATTCTGATATTATTGATGATAATACTCCGGAGGCCTACGGGGTGTTACAGTTTCCCACTGTTGTGTTCCACCATACTCTGAGGGAGTTATGGTTATTGTATATCTTGATGCATTTATATTGAAATTGTGTGTTACTGTTTATGGAAACATGTATATGATGAGCTGAACACTATGATAGTGTTGTTATGTGCTTGATTAGATTCTCTGGCCAGTAGAATTGAATTTAATAGTCTATATATATAAGTCCTGATGTGAGATGTGCCCACATAGATAGATGAAGCCTCCTCAGGCAAAGAAAGAAAGTCCTGGTGTGAGATGTGCCCACATAGATGGATAAAGCCTCCTCAGGCAAAGAAAGAAAGTCCTGGTGTGAGATGTGCCCATATAAATGGATGGAGCCTCCTTAGGCATGAATAGTAAGCTCTGATGTGAGATGTGCCCATATAAATGGATGAAGCCTCCTCAAGCATTGATTTGTATATGTATATGCTATGTACATGTGGTTATGTGACTGATAGCTGTGATGGCTAGTTTGTAATGCCAATTTTGATATTATGTGCATGGAAGTGAACCAGGGGAAGGAAAGACCTCTAAGGACCCTGAGTTTACTGAGATTGTTATCTCACCCCTATTGGGGATTATGTTTTGCAGGTGATGCTCAGGGAGCGGCTGATAGATCCCAGGGCAAGAGGCCCGAGCAGGGATAGATTTTATGAGAACCTTAGGCATAGTGATGAAGAGCATGTTGGCTCTATTTTTGTTTTATGTCGGTGTTTTGTAATTGATGAGGGATATATATAGTTTTGAGAGATATACTTTGTATATTATGAGAACTCACCATATATGATGTACAGTTGATGTTGTTAATGACGTTTGATGACGTCATTTTTGTTTACTACTTCCATTTTCACTATCTATGATAATTGTTGCGCTTAACAATCATAAGTTAATGTTAATGAACCGGATGCATACGGGTCGTTACAATTACTGTCACCTTTGGTTGCCAAGGTCTTGTGAGACACCTCAAGATCTTGATGTTTAATTCTTCAGTATCAAAGATCTTCCCAAAACCCAAAACATGATTAACAATATGAGTGAATCTTGTCTGTAGCTGAGAAATTCTTTCATTGGTGTTCATCTTGAACATCTCATACTCATGGATCAATGCATGCTTTCTTGATCTTCTAACTTCTTCAGTTCCTTCATGAGTAATCTCCAACATCTCCCACATTTCTTTTGCACTTGTGCATCTCACTGTTCTAAAAAATTCATCAAGAAAAGTGCAGAGGTAATCATATTTTTAGCTTTCAAATCATATTGGACAACCTTTTGTTCAACATCTGTCATCTCATCCCATTCTTTGGGAATCATTTTATTGCCAACAGTTTTCTTAGGAATAAAAGGACCCTTTTCTATAGCATTCCAAGCACCTGGATCATTTGATTGAATAAAGATTTTCATTCTATTTTTCCAAAAACTGAAGTGCTCCCCTTCAAATATAGGAGGTCTTTTAGAGAAGCACTTTCTTTGAAGGTTATTTGTGAGGTATTCAGTTTTCTTTTTGAAGAAAAGATAGTGATCTTGAATAACTTTCAAGAACCAGCTCTTGATGCCAATTGAAAATAATGGGAATAGTCACAATAACCAAGAGGGGGGGTGAATTGGTTAAAACCTTGATATTTTAAAAAACTAATTCAAATCGGAGTTCAGGATCTTTATCACTTTCAAAACCAAGAAATCAATTTACTCAATCAAATGTTTCAGCCCAACAAATCAATAGATCAAAACAGAACTTGTTGAACAATGAATATGAATCAAAGAATCAATGACCAATGAATAAGATGAGAGATAGAGAAATAGAATCAAAGACACAAGCAATTTATACTGGTTCACTTCACAACTGAAGCTACATCCAGTTTCTTCTAATCAACACTAGATTAGAGTTCCACTATTATAAATTTATGTTCTTTCAAGCTTTTACAAAAACCTCCCCTTTATCAACACTAGATAAAGAATAGAAATCTAAAACCCTATTAGAAATCTAAGGAGCAAGAACCAGAGAACACTACTCTGTTCTTGAGTTAGAGAATCCTTCTCTAAAACCAAGCAAGAAGAACCCACTTTACAATAGCCAAATACAAAAAGAATTCAGAACCAAATTTACACACAAATATTAAGGAGAGAGACAACCTGATGATCCAATGAATGTTATGCACATGAATTACCAAATCAGGTTGAGTAGCAAACTAAATCAGAACATGCTTTTCCTTAATCTTGAAAAGAATCTTGCTCAAGAATCATTCAAAGACCCATTGATGTTTTGAATGAAGCAAGAAGTAAAAACAATAAGAAAATCACTTAGGAATTACTTAGAAGGCTTGTGTGAGCTCAGAAATACGAATGGGTACAATCTCTCAAAGTTAGAAAACAAGCCAAGCCTTCAATCCTATTTATAACAGAATTTGTAACTAACTATAATCGATTAAACGCGCCTAATAATTGAATAAAATTCTTATGTAATCGATTAAATCACCACTTAATCGATTAAAATTTTAAAGAAGCTTTCTGGGTTTCAGCAACAAGCAAAATAATTGATTATCCCGAGCTGTAATCGATTAAGACAGAAAGCTATGTTTCATAAAATGAACTGTGTAATCGATTACAAATTCTGGTAATCGATTAAACCAGAAAACAAGTATTTACCAAATGAACTATTTAATCGATTACTGATAATGGTAATCGATTATCACAACAAGGCTTAAAATAATCTTTTAACTATATAATCGATTATTCCGATGGGTAATCGAATACAATGTTCATAAAAGATTTTCCAAATTGAACGAAGAACAAAATAATCGATTATATCAATAAGGTAATCGATGAAACTAGTTAAAATAACATTTTTCAAAAAACCTTTCAATCAGATTAAAATCTTAACCAAAATATAAAAGCTTTGTTATTTTTTATGAAAACCATTTAAGTTTATGAATGAATAAGTGAATGCAATGCATGGATCATCAGATTAGCCTTTCTCTTGCACATAATACAATTAAACAACTTCAAGGCATCCAAGCATGTTGAAAGCTCAAAACCAATCTTGAATCAAATCCTTTTTAATCTTCATGATGCTCCCCCTATATCCAACATGTGTATGTGCTTCTTCTTCTTCTTCAAATGTAGATAAATGCAAGATTTTACATAAAGAGTTTAATGATTTCAAAAAGGGTCAATCTAAAAAATATATGGAATTGCTAATAGAAAATTCTTACTTGGTTGATCTTTTAAAAAAACTTTATAGAGGAAATTGCACTTTAGATCAAGTGCTAAGTGTACAAAAATATGTTGAAGATACTTCTGGTTTGGGTTACAAACATCAAGCAAAATCTTTTGGAAAAACAAGTTTGTACCACCAAAACAAAAGAATCAAATAGGTTTTTCAAAAACAAAGCATAAACAAATGGCTCATCTTGAAAGAGCATCAAAATCTATAACTTGCAATTACTGCATGAAGAAAGGTCATACATCTCATAAGTGCTATGCTAAAAGGTTCTATGTGCCTAGTGGAGATTGTATTTGGGTTCCAAAGAAAAAGAAGAAAATAACTAACCCCTATGGACCCAATCTTAAGTGGGTACCTTTCTTTGGCACTTAATTTGATTTTTGCAGGTGTGTCTTAGAGCAAAATCATCTTTATGGTACTTAGATAGAAGATGCTCTAGACACATGACATGTGACATGTCCATACTTAGAAATTTAACTCTTAAAGATGGAGGATTTGTCACTTATGAAGATAACAATAAAGGAAAATGAGAAGGAAAAAGATGAATCAAATGCAGAGATTGATCAATCAATCACTTACTCAAAAGCAAATGGAGTGGACACAAGCACATAGAGATAAAGCATCATTTCCTCAAAGATCACATCCAAAAGGATAATTGTTCAATTGATTTTACTGATCATTCATTGGCTGATACATCTAACAAACCCTTATCTTGAAATTGATTCTATGATCTTAGGAACGTGCTAGGTATTCTTAATGAATCTAATATATGCTAGCATGCTTACAATGTGTCTGACTACATAATATACCATTTAAATTGGCCATTCATCACATATGCTTAAAATTCAAAATCCTTATGAAAAACACTGTTTAATCTGCATAATTGTCTACTTTAATCGATTACTATGAGTCTTAATCGATTATTTGAGGTTTAGAGATAATCTTAGAGCCAAAACTTCATTGGAGTAATCGATTACAGTGCAAATTAATCGATTACTTGGTACTTTCAGTGCTTTTCAAAATGAAAACCTTCCTGGAGTAATCGATTACTGTGGCGAATTAATCAATTACTTGTGGTTTAAATGCATCCAGAATCAAAAACTCTCTAGAGTAATCGATTACAATGTCATATTAATCGATTACTTAAGGCTGAGGACTATTTCAAAGTCTTAGCTTTCATGTCTCTTGTTCTGCACCTATCTTAATGAATAAAATTCCCTTTTTTTGCTGTTTATATCTTCCTTTTCTTATCTCATATATCACTTGATTATTTTTGACTTTGATAAGCCAAAAGAGGAAGAAAAATAAGAACAAATTAACATATTGAGGGGAGAAAAATGAATATAGAGAACAAATATATGATGTGCAAATGCAATTAAATCCTTATATGATTATTCTGAATTCTTAACTCTGAATTGTTTAGTGCTCTTATCTGAATTTAATATCAAATTACCTAAGATAGGGGGAGCAATATAATGAATATACATTGTTTATGCAAAGTATACTTGACACTTGTTCTTGTGAATTGATTTCAGATATCAAGTATAAAGCTCCAAACATTCATCCCTTAAAAGCACATGAAGGCTGCATATGTTCAATTGAATTTTGTCATGATCAAAGCCAAAAAAGGGGAGATTGTTAGACACATGGGAGCTTGAAGAGGATCAAGATGAGGAGGCTCTTTAATTTAAATAAGTTTTATCTTTTTACATGCTATTCAATTGAAGGCATATGTAATCTGTTAGTTGGTCTAGAGTTTCATCTTATGATCCTTTGCAATGCATAAACATCATTCATTGGCATGCAATCATGTTTTATCAAATCACATATTTTGTTAAAAAGCTTCAGATTTCCATGTTTTCATAAAGAAGCCAAGTACTCAAGGTAAAGTTTTGGAAAAACTACTTTTTACACCGACTTATTCGATTACCAGAATTTGGTCATCTTTTACTTAAGTCATGAAGAACTAATTAATTGATTACAAGGTAATAGTAATCAATTACATAATACAAAACACATAATAGGTTATTCATGTGTTAATCGATAACCATCTAATCGTCATTGATTACTTGGCGCGTTTTGGAAAATAAGACTTTCTGTGTTAATATATTACATGATGATTTAATCGATTACTTTGCTCATATATCTTTTCCAAAAAGCTGAATAACGTTTTAATCAATTGAATTTGTTCTTAATCAATTACATTGGTGGTTTTAATCAATTACATTAACGATTTAATCGATTACATTTCGTTACAATAGTTTATTATAAATAAATGTTAGGTCTTTTGAAACTAAGACAAATCATTACATTACGAATTTTCATAGTTTTCAAAGGCCTTCTTAAGTGAGAAGAGATACTCTGAGTAACAAAGCTCTTGTCCACAAATTCCAATATTCATGTTTCATTGAAAGGTTTTCTCTTGGACAAGATTTTAAGAAGCTCTTGGAAAGTTTGGTCTGAAACTTATTTACTTTCAACCTTGATCAAGATTGGTTATCATATGCATTCATATAATGTGGATCATTAGGTTGTTTCTCTCCATTAGTTTCTGTGTGTAATTTGTTTTTACATTTTAGCTTGTAAGTTGCTATTACAAAAGGGTTCTTTAGGCTTGTCTAGAGGAAAATTAGAGAAGGATTCTCTATGTCTTGATCATTAGAAGTCTAATAGGTTTTAGATTTCAATTCTTTATCTAGGGTTGATAAAGGGTGATATTTTGTATGCTTGTAAAAAACATTTTGTTAATAGTGGAACTCTAGCCAAGGTTTGGTTAGAAAAAACTGGATGTAGCTTCTCTTGTTGAGGGGTGAACCAGTATAGCTCTTTGTGTTAGTTACTTTCTCTCAATCTCATCTTTCTGTGATTGATTCCTAGTCTTTTGGATAATTATTTGAATATCAATAGATAAATTTTTTCTACTATTGCTTTCTATGAAGGGTGGGTTTTGATTGACTGAAAATTTGTTATTCAAAAGGGTGTACTTATGATACGATCCTAAATCCACTGCTTGTTTTAAAGAAATTTTAAAGACCCTTGTAAACTAATTCACCCCCTCTTAGTTAATTGTGTGTGTTCATATTGTTTTCAATAACTACTATTACTAGCCTTAAACCCTTTGGCAAAACTTATGCTCTAGGTCTATTTGAAGACCAGATCAAAAGAAGCGAAATAGATATAGACTTTAGTGCTAAGTCTTATGGAGCTTTCATTGAGAAGAATGTGAAAGATACCAAAGAAATTTCTAATGAAGAACACATAGCCTTTCTGATGTATTGGGTGTCTTCACACCTTCTTTGTACTCGTTCTCTCCAAATTCCAATGTTTAGTTACAATTTGGCATAAGCTCTTCATTTCGAAGAAGATATTTGCCTTAGTAAATTTCTATTAGCCTCAATTTATAAGGAAATGGAGGAAGCTGTCGAAATCATGGATACCCCTGGCAAAATGAAGCCTATAGCTAGACCTTTATGGATTGTACAATTATGGTTAAATGCCATCCTAGCCAATTACATAACCCCTAAAAGGGATATTCCTAACCACTTGAAACTTAAAATTGAGGGAGCTCAACTGATATACATGACTCCAAGCAATGAATTTTGTACATATGAATGTTACACCAAGTACATCAAGGATTTTCTCAATTTTGATCAATTTGACAGCAATTTGGCACCATTTTTTTATTGCAAATCTGGTAGCACCAGAATGGCTAAACCAAGGATTCCCTTGTGAAACTCCTAGCCAACAAGCTAAATTAGTCGAAATCTGGAGTAATTCTTTGAAAGACCTCAGATTTTACCCTTACCAACAATAGATTTTCGCAAGACAATTTGGTTATGTCAACTTCCTCCAGTGCCAATATATAAGAAAAAGGATTAGACCTAATCACCTCTCGAGAGAAGAATCATTAATCCCTAAAGTCATTAGAAATGGGATCCCCAAAGTGAAGCTACAATTTCAAGAATTGTTTTCTAAGTGTTGGATATAGGGGAGTATCATGAAGAGTGAAAGACTTTGATTCAGAAATGGGTTTTGAGCTTTCAACATGCTTGAAGTGCCTTCAAGTTTTGTAAATGATTCAAGTGTAAGAGAAAGGTAATCTAATTGATCCTTGCATTGTATTCATTCATTCATTATCAAGCTTAAATGGTTTTCATTAAAACATTAAAGGTTTTATCTTTTTGGTTAAGGTTTGAATCTGATTAAAAGGTTTTTTTGGAAAAATGATTTCTTACTGTTTTAATCGATTACTTAATAATATAATCGATTATTTTGTTCTTCGTCCAATCTGGAAAAGGCTTCATGAACAACTTAATCGATTACCTATCGGTTTAATCGATTATTTGGCCTTTGATTGAAAATAAATTGCTTTCTTAAATGTTTTAATCGATTACTTACTTAGTGTAATCGATTACATAGTTAAAAATTTATTTTAAGCCTTGCTATGATAATCAATTACCATTATCAATAATCGATTACATAGTTCATTTGGTAAAAACTTACTTTCTGATTTAATTGATTACCAAAACTCGTAATCGATTACAAAGTTCATTTTGTGAAATTGAGCTTTCTGTCTTAATCGATTACAGCTCGATTTAATCGATTACTTTCCTCATTTCTTGATAGAGTGATTTTAGTTAAATTTTTGTCTATCATTCTTAGCTTGTTTGACCTCTTTTGGACTTTTATTTTCCCATTCTAATTCAGTTTTTAGCCTAGGCAAGTAAGTGGGCTTAATTGCTAATTGTTGCGTATTTTCAGATTTTTGCTCACTTAACGTATCTGACTTGTGCAGAGCCTATAGAGTGTTACTGATCTCCGAATGGAGCGTTCTATGAGTCCCTAGAAAGATAACAAAAAGATCTACAAGTTTTCTAGAAATAGCCTGAGGCCAATTTTGTCATTTTGAGGGTCATTTTGAGCTTTGAAGTTAGCACATCTGCACTTGTAATTTTGGACTGTGAATTTGAATTTTATGGTTGTAAATAGTAAATAATTAGAATTGATGGATTTTGTTGATGACCCATTCTTTTCTTCAGACTTAGTCACTACTTATTAGTGACATTGGATAGATTTCACTACACAATTTTCATTTAATAAAAACAGTTTTGCATTTTCCTTCTTTTAGGTTTTTAGGATCAAAACCCTTGCTCTCATTTTTTCTCAATTGTTCTTGCTTGTTCTTCATTGTTCTTCATTTTCGTTTTTCTGTTCTTCCATTTTCGTGCAATAATTTCATGGGGCTTTCACCGATGATGATCATGGATGTAACACCCCAAAATTTTGGAATCACAGTCAAATATTAGAGTAAAATGTTAACTAGAGACAGTACAGAAGGATTTAAGGGAAATGACGAAAATACCCTTGGACATTTTGGAAATGACGATTTTACCCCTAGAGTAAGGGGCAAAATTACCAAAATACCCTTTTGGTCAAAAATGCCCAGATGATTTTAGAAATTTTGTGGGAACCTGAGTATGGAATAGAATACCTCTAAATGACCGAT
>PYAF01002320.1:0-25817 GCA_007407185.1 Glycine tomentella
TGGAATTCCTATTCCATGGTGTCAATCCAAATCCGTTTCTAATCCTTTTCCATTGATCCATTTCTTAAATCACAAAACCTAAAAAGCTGTCTTCAAAACAGAGCATTCATACTCTGTTTTTCTTTCAATTGAAGAATTGATTCCATTGCAAGGAAGATCGGGGCAAACAGGACTTGAATCAGTTCAGGAGTCCATCATGAATGGTATGTTGCGGAAGAATGTATTGAGTTTTGTTATGAGTACATGGATGCACTTAAACCTGTTGGGATTCCGCAGACGCGTCATGACTTATCCGGGGGAGGCTATGGTACACAAGGCTTCAATGTCGTCACCATGACCCGACAACAGGTTGAACAGGCCCATTTGTATATTCTGAATAACACACAAGAGGTTTTGCCTTACATTGATATGCACAAACAACACATCACAGATCTGCACCCAAAGTTGAACATCATGAAGGCACTGCAAGAGCATAACAAGACTTTCATTAAGTGGTTCCGAGAGAAAATCCTTGCAAATACAAATGCTTCAAGAAAGTTAACTTTACTTGCGTTGGGCCCAAACCTTAACGTCCCTACTTGGAAGGGATATGATATCAACAACTACTCCTTTTACACAAAAGCACAGGATGATAAAAGTTCTGTACAGAACAGCGGTGTCAGTGTTGAGGCTTTTTCTGAACACTTCTCTAGTGCTTCAGATAAAAAGCCGATTCGAGCTTCGATGCCTTACTTTGGTGTCATTGAAGAAATATGGGAAGTAGATTATAATGAATTCAGAGTGCCGGTTTTTAAGTGTAACTGGGTTAACGGAAACACTGGCGTTCATGTAGACCAATTGGGTTTTACGTTAGTTGATTTTGATAAAGTGGGTTACAAGGACGAGCCTTTCATCATGGCTGAACAAGCTAGACAAGTCTTTTATGTGCTGGATCCTTCAAATTCACGGTTGTCTGTTGTCCTTCAAGGAAGAATAACTGGCATAGTCGATGACAGTCAACAACCTCCACAAGATAAACATGAGGTACCATCATTGATTAGGCAAATATCTGCCATTGGTGACGAACATATGGTGGATGATGAGCATGCCACTCGTACGGATCATGCAGAAGGCTTGTGGGAAAACAACAAATCTTAATTAATGAATGTCAAAGAATTTTTATTCTTTATGAAATCACATTTTGACCTTCCATTAAGGGTAATACTGAATTGTTCATTTTGCATTATATGTAGCTTTCTTGTAAAATGTTGTCAACTTCATTGATTTTTATTTTTTTTATTTTTTCAGAAAGTTATGGCAACACCACCGCGGTCCCCTCCTCCTTCCGGTGAGCATTCTGAGTGTCCTTCGAGAAAGAGCAGACAAGCAACACGACTAAGAAGCTTAACATCACGAAACTTGCAGCAGCGTAGACCAACCATTCAAGTAAATCCTCAAACAGGGAGAGGATCTGGGCCCCACAGACACAAGTTCCACAGCTACCTAAGGGTTGTTGCATGAGAACCAATCCCTATACTCCACCAAAATTGGAAAGATGTGCCGACAAATCTTAAGCAGCTAATATGGGACGACATATTGGTATTTTACAAAAAAATTTGTTTGTTTCGTATTTGGCTTAGTAAATTAACTGGGCCACAAAAGACTTTATCTTAATGTGATTTGTTATTGTTGTTGCAGGAAAAATTTGACATTCCGGAACCACTTCAATTGAGGAAGAAGGTGATGTCATGTGTGGCCACCAGATGGAGGCAATTTAAGTCTTCCCTGACATGTAAGTACATATATGGTGATAAAGAGGGTGAAGATAAAGACCTTCCTTGTGTTAAGTATGGGCTGGATCAAGAAACTTGGGAGGCATTTGCAGCAAGCAGGGAAAATCCTACTTGGCAGGTTACACAAATGGTTACTAAAAGTAATCGAAGTATTTATCAATTAGTAGTCATTTTCATTCACTTAAATGTTTAAGTCGTGTCATATTTTATGTTGTACACAGGGGGTTAGAAAAAAGGCGCAGGAAATTTAGAAGTTCAATGATTGCCCACACGTTTTATCTCGAGGGGGTTATGAGTTGCTAGAAAAAAAGCTGATGGAAGAAAAGATGAAGAAAAGACAACACGATGCCGAATTCACTGAGAACTCTACATTGGTAGATGAGCCACCTTCTCCAATTGCAAGGCATGTTAAGTGGAAGATGGCTCGAACAAAGAAGTATGGAAGAATGACATCTTCAGCGAGCCAAGAAGTAGCTGATAGAATAGTGATTTAATATGATATTTTTGTGTTATATCATGAATGTATGGTAAATGATGTTATGATTTTTCTGGTTGTCATGTAATTGGTAATGCAGGACTCGTTAGAAGAACAAACAACACAGGGAAGCTTTGTACCCCATGGTCGAAATGACATTTTAAACACTGCACTAGGAAGACCTGAACACCCTGGTCGTGTTCGTGTAGCTGGGACTGGTGTCACCATACGCCAATATTTTGGACAGGCATCCCGTACTTCTGGTAGTTCTTTGCCATCCATCAGTCCAGCAGAGGTGGCGGACCTGATTCAAAATCTGAAAGAAGAATGGAGGAGAGAACAAGAAGAAGTCACCAAAAAAATAATTGAAAAAATCACACAAGAGGTTAAGGCATCAATGAAAGAAGAGTTGAAGAATGAAATCAAAATGGAGTTGTCCCAAATTGCATCACCACCGTCCCCTCCGGGTGACGTGGATTTTCAGCAAATAGTTGCACGTGTCAGCACAAAGGGGAGTTGTGCTGATCCAGCAGTGAATCCATCAGCTGAAGACCATGTCACGAATGTGGTACCTACCATGGGACTACATGTGCAGTGTGATCAAACTACTAAGCTGGTTACCATGGGAAAAGTTGAGCACGGGGTATCCACCATACACAATGTCTCTTATGCAGATGATGTCGTCAGAGTTAATGTCAATGAAATTATTGATGGGGATGCTGAAGTACCTATACCGTGCTCTGAATTCAAATATGTGAGAGATACCCTTGGCACATTTGTTGCGTGGCCCACGCATCTTGTCAGGCTTGTGCCTCCCCAGGTATTCATAATACAGTTTTTCAATTATATTACAACTTTTTTGAATTACAAAGTAATTTGTTCTAAATGTTACGGGTTCAATATTTAATTCAGCTACTGTGGTTATTTATAATGATAGGATTCGGAGTTGGGTAGAAAAAATTCCACCGAAGCTGTTAAAATGTCGGACACTGATTGTGGAGATGACCCATTGGGCAACCTCATTCAAAACCTATTTGATTTTTACAAGCAGCCGGTGGAGTTGGTGTGGGATGGAGCTAAATTTGGTTTCCCTAATGCAGTGACATCATTCTTCATCACCTTTTCTGATGTGAACGAAATTGTTTCGGTGACAAATGTTTGAACATTTCAACGCTACAGTTGTGGATGATGTAAGTACATTAATTGTAACGATGTGTTGTACTAAATAACATTTATGCACCATTTAACCTTGGAATGATGTTTTATTTTGACTTAATATATTTATAAAATTAGGTGTATGGAAGAACAAACTACAAGCTTAGGGCATGGATCGGTCTATGGATTTCTTGAGCCTCAATCGATACACTGTGCAAAGGAAGAAATGAAGAGTGTCAAAAATACATCGAAACATGGGTCAAGGAATCACTACGACAACTGTACCTAGGAGCTTACTTCAATCAGTAAGATAAATTAATGGTTTATAAATGTTAGTTATATATGGATGATAACAAGTAACACTTATATTCATTACAGGGCCCATTAGCAACTTGTTGTGCTGTGTCCTTGGTCTTATGAGGTTGTTTGGTTTTGTTCATTACATAGGAAGCCTGATATTCACATCAAAAGCGCAATTAACAAGTTAGTTCAAGTATTTGAATAAAAACAAGATTTATGTAATAGGCTAACTGTCTTACTCATTCATGTTTTGTTATGCAAATTCAGGGCAATGAAGACCTTGAAGCCAACATTCCGTGTTAATACGTCTAATGTAATACCAAAATGGATTGAAGTCAAGGTTAGCCATTCAATCATTATGTTGTCAACAGTCATTGTTGTAGGTGTTCATGTTTGATATGGCGGAAATTCATGTATAATATATATTGTGTGTTTTTAGAGCCATTTTCAAACAGGAGGATATGAATGTCGCTATTACGTGATGCATTGGATGTGGAACATCGTCAGTGGGTATCTCAAGAGTGAATGGAACAAGGTATATAACATTTTGTATGCACTGTGTTTCTAATTACAAGGACTATGAACTGACAACATCATTAATTATGTATAATTGGGTTATGTTTGATGTAGTGGTTTGTTGATGCGACACCGTTAGACATGGCGTACATCATAACAATTCAGAACAAATGGGCAACGTATTTGTTACAAGTTAAAAAGAAGATGCTGACACACCATTAGTGCTTATAGCACAAACTAGTAGGATGTTTTCATATGTATGTCATTGGTTATCAAACAAAATGTACAAGTAACTGTTACATGTTTGTCATTTCGCATGTTGACTTTATTTAAATGCAAATGGATATCCAATATTTGTTTCTTACAAAATGTGTTCATAATGAAAGTGGTAAACAGAAGGTGCTGGAGCACTTTCGCATGCTTGTGCTGGTCCAATATATGGCCTTTTAGACAGCTTCGAATGGTAGCCAATCGGTTTCTTCTTCAACCTTGCTGTTATCTATCAATTTTCCTGTGCATATTCTGTTGATGGAATTGATTTTACTGTCTTTGTATGAGATTTTGTTCAAGGAATTGAATTTGATTCCAGTCGTGTCACATTCTGATTCTTTGTTTTGCTATGAACAGAGAGAGTGTTTGGGAGAGGTGCTTTGATTTGTGTATTTAGAGGAAGAGTTGGGATTTGAAGGAATACTGTTGCTAGTTCTCTGCATTACACAACTGTTGTTCGTGTTGTGGGGTTTTGTGTTGACTCGGAGGAGGGTTTGTTTTTTGTGTACAAGTATGTGTCAGTAGTCAGCTTAGAGCATCACTTGCATGGTACTCATTTTCTCTTATTTTAATTTCTTAATTGCAGCCTGTTGTGTAGTACTTACAGTTGTCTTTGATGATTGTCACTGATCATAGTTTAGGTTTTTTTATAGGGAGGAAGAAGGGTGTCAAAGGTAGTTCACCACTTCCATCGAGTACCTTTCTTCTTCTTCTTCTATAATAAATAGCTGCAGCTAAGATCATTTGTTACATTAGGAGGTTCCTTGATGACCTTGATTTCTTGGAGGTTTGTTCTATGTCCGAGTATTCTGATGCTGGATTATGTGGTTTATGTACTTCCATTCACCTAACTTTTGCATCACTTTCAAGTTGAAACACCAATGATGAACATGATTGCTGGTGGAGCTGCAGCCCGTCCATTTGTAACACATCACAATGATCTTAACATGATCGAGGTTATTCATGAGGATTGCTCCAGAACTGTATCTTAAGGAGTTGGTTGTTGGTGGACTGGATCGTGTTTATGAAATTGGTAAACAATTTAGGAATGAGGCCATACATTTGACCCATAATCCTGAGTTTACTACCTGTGAGTTCTATATGGCTTATAAGGACTACAACGACTTGATGGATATAACAGAGCAAATGTTGAGTGGAAAGATTTAATGGGTGTTTTAATTTTAATGTTGATATTGATTCTCTTAATCATCAAAGCAGCTTATTAATCTGTTGATGTGAAAACCGTTAAACAGGTATGGTTAAGGAACTTACCAGAGGCAGCTATAAAATCAAGTATCATACTGATGGGATTGACAAGGAAAGATTTTAAATTGACTTTACTCCTCCTTTTAGGTACGTGGCGGAATTATCTGGTCACTGATGGTCATTATAATTCTATTTTATTTTTGAATGATACATTTGGATTTTTGATTGTTACAGAAGGATTGACATGATTGATGAATTAGAGAAGGTGGCAGGCCTAAGTTTTCCCAAAGACTTGTCGAGTGAGGAAGCTAATCAATATTTGAAGGACACGTGCTTGATGTATGAGATCAAATGTCCTCCCCCTGAGACAACTGCTCGTTTGTTGGATAAAGTAATCTCCTTTCTTTAATTATTATATACTTTGTTTTTAAATATTGCTTTTATCTAAAAGATTATTTACATTCCTTTTCCTTGTCAGAATGTATTTAAAATAAAATGGCCTTGTTTTTCAGTGGTATTTTCTCTCACCTTTTTTGTTGTACCTGGTATGATTTAAGACCAGGACAAGAGTTCGTTTATTGGACATAAAAGCATTAGTTTTGTGTGTTATGGGTGGGAAAATGAAATATATATATATATATATATGTATATGAAGGTTGGGAGTGGATAGAACTGTAGTCTGCAGACATTCTAGACTTTGTAAAACAACAGCTAGGCATTGTAGTAATATAACTGTAATTTCCAGTTACCCAACGTTTGTATTTAGTGAGTTGTAACATTAATTTCTATAATGTGGCTCCAGGTGTAGTGAAGCTTGGGTACTATTCTGGTCTACTATTATTTTTTCCCGTTTTATATTTTACCTCTACTTGTAACTTAAATATAGAACATAATTTCAGTTTCAATTTTGCACAATTCTAATTAATGCACTTTGTTAATGTAATTTTATTTCATGAGTCCTTTATGAAAGGGGCACAGATCAAAACCAGGCCTGACTGAACGTTTTGAATTGTTTGTTAATAAGCATACAGTAAGATCATGACATTTAGGTGATTATTATTTAAAATAAAATGGAATCATGCTTCTGACCACTGTTACTTTTCAGCTTTGCAATGCATATACTGAATTGAATGTGGTGTGCACATCAACTTTATATTCAACTCAAATTGGGTTACATTGTCAAGAGTGTTTAACAATTTAAATTTGTTTTGGTTCTTTCATAGGAATGCGTGGCTTAATGGGGTGATAATAATTTGTAGAGTTCCTCAGGTGCTGATTACACTGTTCTCCGATTAAATTTTCTTGCCTTTGTGTGCCATTAGCTGTACTTTTTTAGTTCTTCATTGTTATAGTGTTGCTAAGCTTATATACTTAATGGGGTGAATGATAATTTACAGGACGAAGCTTATATACAGTTCCTTAAGCGTTGTTTTTACCGTTCTTTCATTAGAATTGGAGTTTTACGTTAATAATCTGCATGATTGTTTAAAACATGAGGTTATTATGCGGATTACTGTATCTAAGTTTTGTCCTAATTTATAATGGTTGCTGACATAAGGTGGCATTGAAGCTCGAAGTAGAGGTCTTGCCTTGTGCTTATCACAGATTCTTTTAGGGAATTTGAGCTTTTTTGTTTCCTTTGTAGGCAATCACATCTCTTAAGAAAGGCTCACATCTGCTGAAGTACGGGTGAAGAGGGAAGCCGAAGTTCTGCCCATTTAGGCTTTCCAATGTATAAATGTTGAGCATTAACTAATTTAATTTGCCTATTTTAGTGTTCACAGTACTGAAATGAATCATCCTATTCTTATTGCACCCTTAACGTGTCAACTTGTTTTTGCTGTCTAACCTGCATGATATGGCTACTTTTATTATTTCCATGTTAATTTGCTTACTTTTTCTAATCCCAGGTAGCCACTGGAGATGGGATTGCCATGGCACACCGAGCTCAAGCTGTGATTTCTAACATGGAGTAATAGATTATTTCAACACTCTGAATATTTAGCTCTTAATGAATATCTCATGCCAGTCATACTGAAAAAACAAAAAGTGCCACTAGTTCAGGATGTCTGTCACAAGTCTTGCAGTAATTTTGATGACATGAGGACATGCATAATCAAAATCAACGTAGTCGCATTTCGGTGTAGAATTATCTGAGCAACTTAATTGCTTTCAATGCAGAAGATTAATTAGAGAATTGTGTTGGACCTTTAGTGCCCATATGGGGCATCTTTTTGTAGCACTGAACTTTTTTTCTTCTAAATGAATGTAAATAAGGAATGCAGTTTACAATGCTTTGAAGTTAATATGTGATGATCTGTGTAGTATTCCATTATAAACTACACATGCAGTGGCAGTGTCTGTGTGTGTATGATGGAATTTATCAGCTTCATTTATCCTATTTCACTCTTCTGACATTGTTTTTTCAAAATCATGATTTACCCAGGTTTGTGCAGTTCCATCCAACTGCCTTAGCTGATGAAGGGCTTCCTATTAAACCAACCAAGCCTCGGGTAAATGCATTTCTCATAACTGAAGCTGTCAGAGGTGATGGGGGCATCCTTTATAATTTAGGCATGGAAAGATTCATGCCCTTGTATGATGAGAGGGCAGAGCTTGCTCCAAGGGATGTGGTGAGGTAGCTGATAGGCTCTTAGCATATAGTGTTTTCAAGCCAAAAGAACCAAGGAATTAGTCAAAAAGTGCATCAATTATTGCTCATGAATGTCATAATCACTGAAAATTCCTTAGAAGCCTTATTTTAAGTCAATTGTGCAATTCATGGCAGGATTTCAACAAGGCAAGGAATCAGGAGGGAGTTTTCCGCGCTACCAGCGCGGGTTCCGCGCTATCAGCGCCAAAAGCCTGCAATAGAGGGATTTTTCTCTGCCATCTCATGCCTCCAGCGTGAGATTCGCGCCACCAGCGCCACAGCGTCTGCCTGCCCGCGCCGTCAGCGCGAAGTTGGCGCCATCAGCGCCATTGAAGCAGAATTCAACCTTTTCCTCTCTGCCTGGCCGCGCTACCAGCTCGGACTCTCACGCTACCAGCGTGGGATACTGCTGAAGCTGTAATTTTGGCGATTTAAGGAGGGCAAAAATGGGCTTTCACCCTCCTATTACAAATACCTCCTCTTCAGCATTGAATGCACGTTTTTGACACTGAAGACAAGAAGACACTTGAAGTTTGAGAAGCTTGGGAAGCCTTGGCTAGGGCTTGGGAGTTGAAGACCAAGTGGAGATTCTTCTTCATCTTCTTCTTCCTTGTACTCAGCTGGGCACATTTCTTTTGTAAGCTCCATGCCAACCATGACTAGGGTTGGCTAGTTTTATTTTGTAGCTAGGGCTAAGCACTTAATGTAATCCCCATTGAGATGTATTGAATGCTATATTTTCATTCATCAAAAGCTATTTTACTGCACTTTGTCTTAATCTTTTCATCTCTTTCCTAGACTTAGCTAACCTAGGTGAGAGCTTAGAGTTAGGGTTCACAATAGACATATTGGGACTCTAGTCTTGGACTCAAGTGTGGTAACTTGATAACATCACCTAGACATAGGGATGGGTGCTCGTGGTTTAACTCATTTATGTGTTTGCTTAATGCTTAACTTCCAGGAAATCACTAAGAGATTAGGGTTTTATTGTGGGTTAAAGAACTAAGTTGAGGAGAAATCAAGACTTAGTCAATATAAGAGGAACACATTAGCCAAATAGCTCAGATAACTGAATATAGTAATCGATACTATTTCATTGGGAGGAGCATTGAGTGTGGGTTGCCTTAGCTACATCTCTTTACATATTATTATCGTTTAACTTACTTGTTGTATAATTCCAGATTGCGGCTGTTTCCAGGTAAGCTCAAATCCCGATGGTCTGGTCCATTTGTGGTTGTAAGGGTCTTCCCTTATGGCACCATAGAAATCTCTCCTTTGGACTCTAATCAACCTTTCAAAGTCAATGGATGGCGGCTGAAGCCATACCATGGTGGTCCAATCGACAGGGATGCAAGTGCAATCCCTTTGAGCTCCCCTAATCCTTAGAGGATTAACCGTCAGGCTCGTGACGTTAAACAAGTGCTTGTTGAGAGGCAACTCAACTGTGCTCTTTTCTCTTCTAGTGCTTCCTTTTCTCTCTTATATTGGATTAGTGTAATCTCTGCATTTACTTTACTGTTATTGTGTTTTCCTTGTTTTTAATGTTTTCCTTTCGGATAGGTCATGTAGTTTCTTTATTGCATATTAATTCACGTAATTTACATTCCAATCATGCTTGTGTGGCTGGTTTCTGGTCATTTTCATTCAAATAGGAAGGCATATCATCATGAGTAACATTGTATTGGGCCTGAATGAGCTAAAATACCAGAAAAGAAGTGAAAAAGCCCTCATTGGAATCCCGCGCTACCAGCGTGGAGTCTGCGCCACCCGCATGATGATCCTCCTGGAAGACTAAAACTCACTGGAAACTCGCGCCACCAGCGCAGGATTCCATGCCACCAGTGTGGGCTGTTTTTTTACTTTGCACATGGCACTGTTGGCGCCGTAACCGCGCTAGCCGCGTGGTAGCCTCTGCCACACCACACTGGTCGCGTGAATGTCGCGCCAGGAGCGTGATTTCTCTGCCTATTCACGCTGGTAGCGCCAAGTCCACGCTAGTAGCGCCAATTCCCTTGGTCGTTCTGCTTACCCGCGCTAGTCGCGTGGCTGCGGCGCAGACGGCGTGGACTTGCTGACACAGCTTTTATAATTTCAAAATTTTGAAACTCCCACTCCCATTTCCCAACCCTCCGTAACTCCTTCCCCATAACTCACCATTAACCCTCCTTTTCCTCATTGACCTGCGTTCAATTTCTAACTCCTTCTTCTTCCATTATTCTTCCCGCACCACCGTCCACACGCCATCGTTTTCATTCTCGTAGCCGTGCATCATATTTGTACTTCCTCATCTTCTCACCAGGCCATGGCTCGCGACAAGGTAAGTTCCTTTTTCTTTTTGTGTTTTGGTGCATTTGGGTGAGCCATTGTTGGCCTGAAGTCTCGAACCAGCGCTGCAATGTGTTAGGGCATGAAGCCAGCTCGCGCTGGTGGCGCGAGTCCCATGCGGATAGCGCTGGCTGGGTCAGATGCAAGCAAGAGGGTTGGTTATTTTAATTTGTGTGGGAGTCAAAAAGGGGTTCCCTTGTAATGTTATGTTAATGTGACTCCATTGCCTAATTGATTGGTTTCATGGTGTTATAATTGTGACATGATTCAACTGTTCTAGGGTTTTTAAGGACTTTTCTGAATTCTTCAATGTTTGACATGCTATTCTGAAGTGTGAACTAACCCTAGGAAAATGCACATGTGCACACTGAATTGGTTAACCATTTTGAGGCATTTGGTCTGGGGTATTGGGGGTTTCAAATCTGGGAATGATAATGTAGATGGGCTCTATATAGCATGTTTTCCATGATGATCATGTAGAATTCTGAGTTGGGACTAAGTTCTAATGGTGTATGCCTTGTGTTGATAAAAACTTAAGTGCACATATAGTTTGCTTGCTTCAGTTTTGATTTCAATTAATGGAAAGAAGCGCATATTCTCTGAATTGGATACCCTCATTGTGCATCATTGTGTTGAAATCAAATCTGGATATTTCATTAATTTACACCCATAGATATTGATTGTGAATCTATTTGCCTACAACGATGGTACTAATCAAATTTGGGAATCGTCTCCAAATTACTTCCATGCTAGTCAGCCTTGATGAAATTATTGTATATTCTTTGTGGCTGTCTTGATATGCATCTAAAACTCTGATTTCCAGATTGTGATGAACTTGTAACAACCATTAGTGATGATTGAAAGATAATGGCTAAGGATATGGTTTGAAATAAATCTGGGAATTATCAATTCTAATGATTATACCATGTTCTGTTTTAATCAAGCCTAATGGAAAACATGTGGTACATGGGATTTTTCTAAGTTTCAGGGAAAGCAGGCAGACAAGGGCAAACAAAAAGCTACAGCTGGAGCTAGCAGCAAGCGCCCGAGGACTGCGGACTTTGATGAAAGTCGTTTCCGCTCCAAAGAGCATCAGGACCGCTTTGAGAAGTGGTATTTACCAAAGAGGGTCATTCCGGAGAGGAACATTGATTGGGAATCCCTACCTGCTGACTCCCCCATTGTAGAGGTGATTGATTGTCGTCAGTGGCACACATTGGGCAGCTTTGCTGAACCAAGCTCCAGCTCCATCTTAAAGGAATTTCTGGCCAATGTGGAGAGAGAGACAGTGGAAGACAGGCGGCGGAGTTGGGTTAGGGGAGTGGTGGTTCCATTTGACCCCCAATTTATTGAAGAGTTTCTGCGGACTTCTTACCAGAGCATTCGCCATTGTGGCTTTGCTCGCAGATTCTACAGGATGCAGCCTCTCCCATGCACTGACAGGGCAAGATATCGAGATGACATGCCCCAAATTGCCACTGAGATTCGTCGAGGCATTACTATGAGATTTTCTGCTTGGAAGATGAAGACTGGGACAGAGAATATCCCTGAGAAGCTGAGGAGGCAAGAACTGAATCCGGAGGCTGATTTTTGGCACCAGTTCATCAACTCTACTATCCTTCCTTCCACTAACATGACAGATGTCAATGTAGAACGTGCATGCCTCCTCTATGTTCTACTGCAGGAGCTTAACCTTGACATTGCTTCAGTTCTCTCAGACAGGATCCTTCATATGATCAGAGATGGTAGCACCCGCTCATTGCTCGCTCATTCCTCCTTAATTTCTCATCTCTGTGAGCATGCTGGGCTTGATATTCCAGAGGAGGAACCAAAAGATGTGAAGGTTGGCACCACCATGACACTGAGGCATTATTTGGATTCAGTGAAGCACTCCCTTCAAGACCAATTAATTAGGACAGCTGACCTCTCACAAGCAGAGATGGATGCCCGCAGGCCCCGCCATGCACCACACGAAGGCCTTGGAGAACCTCAATATTAGATTCCAGTTCCTCCACCTGCACCAGCTAATTCTCCTCCACCAGTAGCTTCACCTCCACCTCGTCAGGATGCCGCTTCTTCTTCCAGCCAGGCCCCTAGACGTGAACACATTTTTGAAGACTCACCCACTTACTTGAAGATGCAAGAACAGCTCACCAATCAGACCACCAGCCTATTGCGGATGCAGGAGCAACTTGAGGACCAGACCCGGATGTTGACAGCCATTTGTAGGCATCTGTCCATTGATCCTGACGTCTCCCCATCACATTTCATACCGGTCTCCTTTGCACTTCCTCCACCAGAGG
Source organism: Glycine tomentella (assembly GCA_007407185.1). NCBI lineage: Eukaryota > Viridiplantae > Streptophyta > Magnoliopsida > Fabales > Fabaceae > Glycine > Glycine tomentella. Next base: position 12,976 of record PYAF01002320.1, read on the forward strand.
CACCTCCATCTCCATCTGCAGCTGGCATTGATGCCATGGATGAGGACCAGCATGCTAGATCCTTGCTTCCACCTTCTATCTTTATCTTTATCTTTATTTTCTGCATTATTTTCTTCATCGCACTTTAAAACTTTAGTTATTGTGGACTTTTTGCGCACCTTTTGTGAACTGCGGTGCAATTGCTTGATGCGTGAACATATGAACATTTCTGCAGTAGTTTAATTAATTCAGTATGATTTGCATGTTGTTTCCTCCCGTAACGCGTCCATTTTCATTGGTTGTCTGCATAATTGTTATTGAGCGCTTGCTGAGGGCAGCAAGCGTTTAAATCTGGGAATATGTGCGTTAGTCGAGGAAACAAACGTCAGTCAAACAAAATTCTTTTTGTGAATGATGGATCTTTTTGGTGAATAGTTTCTTTTTGTGAATTGTGAACAGATATGATATAGGCAGAAATTTTTGAAATTTTTCTTTTTGTGGATCAATGCGTACAGAAATACAAAAAGTGATCTGGAGCCTAATTTTAACTTTAGAAGTAAATATTAGACAGTTTATTTTGTTGGAGCATGCCTCAGATTTAGATGTGTCAAATCAGTGAATGTGTGAGATTTTGGAAGTTTGGGTGATTTGAATTATGGCATGATGTGGGTTGCAGCATGAACTGAGTGCGAATGCTTGTATGATTGAATTTCAATTCGAAATAGAATGCAATGTTTGATCTGAAATCATCTTTAGTCTAGCTTGATACCACCATAGCCAGTGAGGATTGTGCCTATACAGTTATTTTCTTCAGAGAGATGCCTCACTGTAATAGTACACCAGAACTTGATCTGTTTCTCTTTAATGCATGCATTGTTGATGTGATAAAGACAATTTATTCTTTTAAGCTTGAGCCAAATAGTCTACCCTGAAATTGATAATCCCTTGCTAGCCCCTTGAGCTTGAGACCTTTTTGTTCAATCACCTAACATAATACATTAACCACTTTAATTCCTCTACCTTAATTGAGATTGAACAGCTGAGTGGTTCGGGAAGAAAAGTATATAAAAAGAAAAGTGAATTCCATTAGGAACTTAAGGGCTGAAAAAGTCAAAGAATAGTCTTCAAGTGAAGACAGTAAATGAATAAAAAGAAAAAGCAATGCTAAGAGAAAAGAAAAGAAAGAAAAAGAAAAGAGGTGATAAAAAGGAAGTAATTAAATGAGAGCCCAGTTTTGAATTGAATGTATCTTGATTTAGCAGGGTTCAATCTTAATGATTCTTAGTCACTGTCCAAAATATTTCCACCCTTTTAGCCAGGCCAAGTTACAACCCTGTCAAGACCTTTTGATCAACGTTGCATGTGTTTTTGTTTCTCATCTTTAGGAACTTGAGAATAAGATCAAGCCTATGGTAGTGCTAGAGCTGTGGTGGATTGAGAGAATACCCAAACACTAGAGTGTTGAGTGAATTTTGCATCCGTGAGAGGTATTCAAGTTAGACTCATTGTTTGATGAATGTGAAAAGCTTTGTGTAACATCTTGAATTGGTTCAGTTATTTGTAGCATTTTAAACTTCGGGATTGTTGTTCAACATTGTGCCTGAAACTCTTGAACCCTCTCTTTCCTCACAAATCTTTATCCATTGCTGAGGACAGCAATATTTAAATCTGGGAATTGTTTGATAGGCTCTTAGCATATAGTGTTTTCAAGCCAAAAGAACCAAGGAATTAGTCAAAAAGTGCATCAATTATTGCTCATGAATGTCATAATCACTGAAAATTCCTTAGAAGCCTTATTTTAAGTCAATTGTGCAATTCATGGCAAGATTTCAACAAGGCAAGGAATCAGGAGGGAGTTTTCCGCGCTATCAGCGCCAAAAGCCTGCAATAGAGGGATTTTTCTCTGCCATCTCACGCCTCCAGCGTGAGATTCGCGCCACCAGCGCCACAGCGTCTGCCTGCCCGCGCCGTCAGCGCGAAGTTGGCGCCATCAGCGCCATTGAAGCAGAATTCAACCTTTTCCTCTCTGCCTGGCCGCGCTACCAGCGCGGACTCTCACGCTACCAGCGTGGGATACTGCTGAAGCTGTAATTTTGGCGATTTAAGGAGGGCAAAAATGGGCTTTCACCCTCCTATTACAAATACCTCCTCTTCAGCATTGAATGCACATTTTTGACACTGAAGACAAGAAGACACTTGAAGTTTGAGAAGCTTGGGAAGCCTTGGCTAGGGCTTGGGAGTTGAAGACCAAGTGGAGATTCTTCTTCATCTTCTTCTTCCTTGTACTCAGCTGGGCACATTTCTTTTGTAAGCTCCATGCCAACCATGACTAGGGTTGGCTAGTTTTATTTTGTAGCTAGGGCTAAGCACTTAATGTAATCCCCATTGAGATGTATTGAATGCTATATTTTCATTTATCAAAAGCTATTTTACTGCACTTTGTCTTAATCTTTTCATCTCTTTCCTAGACTTAGCTAACCTAGGTGAGAGCTTAGAGTTAGGGTTCACAATAGACATATTGGGACTCTAGTCTTGGACTCAAGTGTGGTAACTTGCTAACATCACCTAGACATAGGGATGGGTGCTCGTGGTTTAACTCATTTATGTGTTTGCTTAATGCTTAACTTCCAGGAAATCACTAAGAGATTAGGGTTTTATTGTGGGTTAAAGAACTAAGTTGAGGAGAAATCAAGACTTAGTCAATATAAGAGGAACACATTAGCCAAATAGCTCAGATAACTGAATATAGTAATCGATACTATTTCATTGGGAGGAGCATTGAGTGTGGGTTGCCTTAGCTACATCTCTTTACATATTATTATCGTTTAACTTACTTGTTGATATTAGTTAATGTTTACACTTAGTTTTTAGTTTATTTGGTACATATACAACAACAACAATCTTATCCATTTTATTTATCATCCAACTTATCGATTGAGTTTATAATTTAATTGGTCAACAATCCTCGTGGGACGATAACTCTCTTATCACTTTATTACTTGCGCGACCGGTGCACTTGCCGAGTACGCAACAGTAGCATGCAGAGGTTTGCATGGAGCAAATACACTTGCTAGCAACTCATTGCAAGAAGAGCTGTGCAACCCTCAGTTGATCACATGAAGGGCTCTAGCCTTGATCTGACTGCATCAAACTTGTGGCCTAGACCCGTTGTGCCTTTGCCACTTGGAAGTAATGTCACAGGCAAAATTATGTCAATGACAAAGGAATTGAGGACAGAACTGCAATCCATCATGTGGGACTATGTAGGAATTGTTCGGTCCACGATGAGACTAGCCACATGGTTTGTTATGAGTCCATGCCTTACGGTCCCAGGTTACTGATGCTTTTAGGGGTTATCTTTTGTTTATTTATGGAAGGTTTTATTAAACACACGTTTGATGAATGTCTTATATATAGCATCCATATTCCATGACTATGTATATATTGAACGATTTAGTATTGGACGTAGGTAGGTTTATGTGTTAGGTGCTCAATCTGATAAGATAATAAAGTGTCCACTTTGCAATAAATATATATGGCCGTAACAGAGACAGTGAGATTAGCCATGCATATTTTATTCCAGTAGTTAATAGACTAAAACCAGTAGTTAAATATATAGTCCAGTAGTGGACTGTTGTTTACAAACATTTGAATCATGTTTGAACAATCTGAGATGCCAAACGGCCTATATATAACATGCAAATTGTGCTTGAGACTTGAGAGGAAGAAAAGGTCAAAAGCATTGCCTTTAGATGCATTGTGTCTTGAATGTTTTAATACAGAACTTCTGTATATTATATTTTCCGTATTAAACTTAACTTTTGCTAGGAATACTTAAAATGCGGTTATTTGCTTGTTTCTGCTTTCAACCCAATCAATTAACATATCATTTCTAAATATCTGAAGTATTGTGTTTTTCAAATAAATTTGAAATTAAGAAAAAGAAAAATCAGCATATATGTTTTGTTCTACACTATTCAATGCTGTTGGTTTTGGTTTCAGGACGAGTCTCTTCTCTTATGGTACTCTGGCAAGGAAGAGAAACAGCTTAAGCTCAGTACGGTTTCAAGGATCATTCCTGGGCAGCGAACTGTACGTTTGTAAAAATTATATTGAAATATAATTTTGATAGTTTGTTGTTCTTGTGCTAGCTCAGGCAGATAGTATGCAATGGATTGTTGATGAACTCCCTGATCAGGCCCTTTTGAACACTGCTGAATGGAGATTCCTTATTCCACAATTATACAAAAAATATCCAAATGACGACATGAATCTTAATATCTCTGTATCTTCTCCACCAGATATACAAGTGACAAACAAAAATGTCGGTGTCAACATTTTCATAGACATAACAATTGATGTTCTGGAAGATGGTGAAGTCATACCTGTTGCATGCATCTCGGTGGTATGCTTTAATAAAGTCAATATTGAAGTAGATAGTTTAAAATTTTATGAAGCTTACATTGTTTAAATAGCCATCCCTCATAATATACTGTGTCTACATTCTGACTAAGCTTTATGAAATTCAAGCTTTCTACCATTTTTGTCATGTTATCGCGGGCACACACACGCATATAACCTTGTATTGAGCTTCTGATTAAATTTTCAAAGTTGCCTACTTCTTTTTGTCCATTCCTAAGATTATACTATTTCTTAAAAGTTATTTATTTTTTAGAGTTTAAAGAGGTATGGCACGTGATCATTATCTTGTCTAACAAGTCCATTAATCTTTGTTATTCGTACAGGATTTTAGTGCTTCTTGTGCTGTGGAAATCGTAGAAAACAATCTTGCTGGTTTGCTTAAATTGAGAAAGTTTTCCACGTGCTGTGGAAATGGATTATATTATATAGTATTTACTGCCATGAGTAAGTTACCCCTGTTGTTGCATGATTCGTCTGATAGACTGCATAATGGGTTCAATATCCTTCAGAACATCCTGCTCCTCAGATGAGTAAATGTTCAATCTCTGTCCAGGTGCTCTAGGCGGGCGATTCCTATTTTTCCAGTCGCCAGCATTTGAACCCCGACCTTGCGAACATTCAAATCGATTTTTCTTAAACGGGTCTCTACCTTTTCCCCACTGAAAACCTTTCCCATTTTCTGAATTAGCTGAAGTAATATGTGATTCCCATCCCTGTGAACTTGTTTGATTTGACTGATTATGGGAATCCCATGCTTGACTTTCTGAAGATTTGGGTTTTCCCCAACAGGTATTGCCGACTTTTGATAAAAATATGCAAATTCAATAGATGACGACTCAGATATGAAGACTATGATCAGCCTTGGGGATGGTAGGAGATCCGTGGATCCTTCATACCTCAGCTCTCATGTGATATCTAATTACATTAAGGAACTTCAGGTTTGTGAGTCTTTATGATTGATTAATTACTAGTCTTATTAAAGAATGAGCAGTATCCGATCCTGATTGTGATTTATACTCTGTTTTTAACCTATGTTTCAGCATCAAGGTTCAGCTGCTGCTTCTGAAATGGAGATGGAGAAACACCTACTGCTACTGTTTTTTTTCGGTAAAGTAATTATATATCAAAGGGTACCAGAAGCACCATTATCCATTACAAGTAAAAATACTAAGAGAGCCATCGAATTACACGGTTATGTTATATATATTTATAAAATGACTTTATAAATATTTGATAACTATGTGTCTGTTACTGCTACTGTTACTGCACAAACTATTGGCATCAATCAAGTGAATTTTTTTTGCATGTGAAACATAAATGTTTATTAAGAAAGGAAAACAGAAACGTGTTTTTCAAAAAAGGAAAAAAGAAACATGTAAGAAATAGAAAATCAAGAAAAGAAAAGAAGTATGTTAAATAATGAAATATTGCAGAGGTTAAGAGAAATTAAAAAAATATATATATTGATTTATTTATTTATTTATATGAATAAAAATTTTGATTTGTTAAAAAACATTTAATTTTTTGAACAAAATATCATTAAATGTTAAAGATATGGTATTTTTTTTTGTCTATATAGTAAAGCATTTTCCTCCTATCTCCTTTTTTTGTCTATAAGGGAGAAGGATTCAGCTTTCCAATTGCCAGAGTTCCAAGCATCCTCTTGGGGCTTTTCTGACCCACCATCTATTGTTTCAGCTTTATTTCTCACCCATGCAGACCCAGAAATTTCACCCCAAGCACCACGCCCAGAATTTTCTTTTTGGGAATCATTCAATTTACCCGAGCCCCAAGAGTCTTGCACATTGTCTTCTTGGGTAACTTTGTCTTTCCTCTTACCAGAGCCCCAAGAATCTTGCAAATTGTCTTCTCGGGTAGCATCTTTCTTCTTTCCCCAGCCCGACCATTCATTAGATTTTGTCTGATCTGCTGCATTTGCATCCCAAGCACCAAGCCTGGAATTGTCTTCTTGGGTAACATCAGCCTTCCACTTAGACATGGTAAAAGGTAAAAAATACAATTAGAATGACTCCCAAGAGAATAATATTTTAGACATGGTCTCCTTTAATGGAGGGAATGATCATTCTTCATTTGATGGAATGCACATTCCCATTTTAAAGGTGCTACCAATCATTCTTTCCTGTCATTTTTTTAGTTCATTTTTATTCCATACAATTAGTCTCCAATTAATTTGCATAATCACTTTTCTTGAAATTGGTATGTACTACATACATACTAAGTTATGAATATTTGTCTTGTTGACTAATTGTGTACTTTTGTCTGGTCAGGTTTATCAGAATGGAGGTTTGCAAATTGGTAAGCTTGCTGCTTTATTTTACTAGTTATATACTATTTAATTTTTCTTCTGAAAGAAAATATGCATAAAATCTTTGTACTGTGCATTTTCATTTATGGCACAATTTGCATCATTTGCATCAATTGTGTACTGGGAATTTTCATTTACTAGTTTGTATTAATTGCTCAGGTTTGGCTAGAACCTTTAGTCACATATGATAATTGAAAATGTTTGAAGTATACTCATCTCAGAACTGATCAAATATACTGATTAGGTTGAAGATCTTACTCGCAAGTCAAAAAGTTTAGAGGCTGAACTTGAGAGAACATCAAATGAAGCTGGAAAGTGTAAATCAGCAAAAGAGGTCATAATGTCATTGACTACACAGGTTGGGTATTCTATCAGCAGGATTTTCTTTTTCTCCTCTTCTGCATTAGTAAGCATGTTTTAAGATTAACTCTAAGACCTACAACCTTCTGTGTGATAGAATATTATATTGTGGAACAGTCTGTGATGTCATTGCTGACTTGGCAACTACTTTTCCAAGTTTCATATGGGTGAGGTTGATTTTTTGCAATCATGTTTGGAAATTGAAAGTATGAGCCGAGCAATATGTATAATATTTAAGTTTACTTCTAATGCTTGTCCTCCAAACTTAAACTCACATATGTGGTATAAGAGGTTGATGATTCCATTATTTTTTTGGTTCTTATTGATGTGAATTGATATATAATTTTTCTCAATGTTTAATGCACTGATGTGTGGGATTTTGTGTGTCTGAATGTACGATTCAGCTGGAAAAGGCATACAACAAACTGAACCACTTTCTAATGTGTTGCCATGTTCTGCAAGCATTGAACTGAACCACTTTCTAATATGTTTTATGGATGATGATTTTGTTATTGCTTCCACTGCAATTAATGTCATTGTTGTTGTTAATGGTTAGGGATTTGGGTGAAGCTGTCAGAAAAGCGCTGGACATTCTACAACAACAAATTTATAATACGAAGTTTTTGTTGGAAGCAACAGATGATGTACACACAAGGCATGTGGACCTTGCAATTGCAAGCAAGGCCATCATCAACATATTGAATGTGAAAGCACCAGCCTCTGTGACAAGCTATGCAGTTCGCAAACGTGTTGAGGTTAGAGTATAGAGTCATTTATGAATAAATTGACAATGTACAAAAACCAATGGAAGGGGTACTAGAACCTGTTGAGGTTTGCCCACGTATATATGTAACCATAGTGTAGATTATGCATATATATCTACACATATGTTTCACGGATTATTACGCGTCAATTTAATGTTCAGTAAAGCTTGAAAAAATACCTCACTGACATAAATTTATGTTTTACGACATAAGTTTACATCCTTGCAAAGTGAAAGCTGATTTCAATAAAATTCGTGATGATATGCAGCAGTATCAACTCAGACAAATACATAAACTATAATGTTTGTAATTAGTAAAATGTGAAAGTTATGGTTGTAATTACTAAATAGTGTATCGTGTGAACCGAAGTTCTGGCATTAATGAAAATGGTTGCATAAAGAAACTCGTATGTGATTTGTCAATCTTCATATTATAGCGACTTTAGCAAAACTATACCTGGTAAATTAATATGAAAGAAAAATCTGAAAATTTGTAATTTTACTACTATTCGAAGTCGGTTTTTATGTAAAAACCGTCCTTGTATGGTACATTCAACGTCGGCTTTTTTCAGATACCCGACCTAAATAATTTTTCATAATTTTTTTTTAAAAAATAATTGTGTTTCAAAGTCGGTTTTTATGTAAAAACCGTCGTTATATGCTGGACTCAAAGTCGGTTTTATAAATAACCGACCTTGAATATTCACGAAAAGCCATTTTAAAGTCAGTTATTTTAAATAACTGACTTTGTAAATAACCCTTTTAAGTCGGTTATTTAAAATAACCGACCTTGAATATTCAGTAAAAGGCATTTTTAAAGTCAGTTATTTTAAATAATCGACTTTGAAGAGTCATATACAAAGTCGGTTATTTAAAATAACCGTCCTCGATTTATATAAATTATTTTAAATTTAATTGTAATAAAAAAAACTTTCTAAGACGGTTTTTTCATAACCGACGTCGTATAGTCTAATATTCTACTCGCGTATCTACAAAGTCGGTTATAAAACCGACTTTAATTGGCTAAAATAACCGACCTTAAAAGTGATGTGTGTAGTAGTGCCTATTCCATTAAAGAATAACTTGAGATCTTCTAGGAAGAGAGATAGATTCTCAATGAATATGGAATAAGATTTTTTATTTATAACTTTTTTATTTAAAACTAGGAGTTGGTGAAAAGCAATGTCAATGGTAGAATTTCATTGGACATGCTTGCTTGTTAGTATCACATGCAATTGTAGAGTGCTAGCGTTCTAGTTAGTTATCTGATTTTTGACAGAGGCATTGCTAAGATGTTATTCCCTTAACATTAGTTTCAGAGGCATTGATAAGGTCTTTTTTTTAACCATAAATTATCAGAGTGTTAGACAATTTTAGAGTATCAGATAGTTCTAGAAACATAAAACCAAGAGATGAATCAAAATAAAACTATTACAACATTGAGTTGTACTAACTAAACTGTGCAGAACCAGAAATTAATAGGATCACAAGATCGCTTGCCAAGACAGTTTCCCATATGTCACCTAGAGTCCCATTCTCCTGAGAAAACCCAGCTGCCCGAGCTTTGGCAATGGAACAAGACAAACAGCACATTTAAACCACAATTGTTAATCAACAGTTACAACAATCATTAAGCCACTAAAATAGAAATCGAACCAACTTAAAAAATGAAAACCAGATTCACTAAAACAGTTTATGTTCTAAACATTTAATGAACCTTGGAGTTGGTAATATATTTTTGATAAAACCAGATTCCAGGTTATATAGATTGCAGTTATTGCAATGAATACATCAGATAGCATGTCCAATATGGCAATACAAAGTAGTTGGAGTTAGAGAAAACTAGTACCATAAGCTAATTGAACATTTTCATGATATTTTGGAAAAGGAGCTAGATTGAAAACCATACCACCAACTCCTCTCCGACATTCTTTGCTTCAACCATAGGCTTGCATACTATCAGGATTGCAATATTGAAACTGTAACATTAAAAGAAACAGAAAAAGAGAAGACATCATACATTTCTACATATATCTTCTTCACTTATTGTATATGAAGATGACAATGCTTCAAGATATGACAAAAGTGGTGGGAAGCAATGCTTCCCCACAAGTTCCTTCCTGTTCATTCCAATGTAGTGTAATTAGCAAGATAAATATCTTAACATGAAGACAAAATAGTCAAAAATGTGGTGACTTGTCTTTTTTACAAGAAACAACCCCAAAGGTATTACAAGGAGCATGTAATAACTACTTGCTTGGACGTGGTGGTCGAGGAATACGAGGGTCGTGTTTTGGATTGCTCCTGGATAGTCATAATCATCTATGTTGTGGTGGCTATTTAGGTCCCCTGTTTCAAATTAAAATCATTTCAGCTAATGTTAGATTCATGGAAAGGAAAAAAAAGTCGTTTTCACTTTTGGTGTGTAAATATTTAAAAGGGTTAAATATATTTTTTTTTCTTTTAATCCTTACAAAATATATTTATTTTATTTTTTATCATTAAAATATTTTAAATAATGTTTTAAGAAAAAAAAATACCACATTTTACAAGAACTTAAACAAACAAACAAAAATTACAGTAAACTAAAATCTAAAAAAAATGATAAATTGCAGGAACATAAAATATTTTAAAAATAAGATAGCAGGTTTATAAATTAAAAATGAAAGCAAAAAATCAAAACAGAAGTAAACAACAGACCTTAATTAGTTTCGTTGAACCATCACAATTTATATTTATGCATACTAAAAACAATGATGCCTAACAGCAGAGCAAAATGTAAAATTTGACCTTTCTTTTCTTTTTCCTTGATCTTTGCAGCAGAAACATTCAATTTGAATTGTGAAAAAAAAATATATTATAATTATGAGAAAATTATTTCTTGTTCATTCCAATGTTCTTGACCTCATGAGACTTTTCAGATGTATAACTAGACAAATCCATAGAGAACAAAGTGGTTGAAATGGAATTAAGGGTTGTTGTAAAAATAGCCTCACCAATATCCAAAATCTTACCTTTCTTGCAACTTTCTTCTACAAAATCCAATAATTCATGAAGCTTTTTGTTGGTGAAGCATTTGAGTGGAGTCAAGCACTTTTGGGGAGAATATTTTTGTAGCACAAACTCGCCTAAGGTTCCTCCATTGAGGTGATGGTGGCAGCCAAGCAGTAGAATATATGTGATGGTCAAGTGCTTGCACTGAATGTGGGATTGTCCTACTAGAAAACACTTTGCCATTTTCATGCAATACTTGTTTAGCTACTTAAGGAGATGAGATGACTATGATAGTTATGCTGCCTAGTTTCAAGGTCATAATATGTCCATAAATTTTGGAGAGTTTTGTGAGTGCTTTGTGTGGATTTGAGCCAAGTTCCAAGATGTTTCCTATGATAGGAAATGGACGTGGCCCTGGTGGAAGCTTTCTAGATTCTGAGGTTTGGTTGAATAATCTGGGAATCAATATGAGAATGGTTGCAGTCATAAAGGTAACAAGTATAAATATCATTTGGTAGTCCATGGTTTAAGCCTTTAATCTCTAGCAAAGTTATATTTATAAAACAAAGTTATATATGTAACAATTTTCTACAAATGGAAGAAATAGAAAAATAGGGGCAGAGAAAATACAAGTTAAAATTGAATGAAGGAGATAAAATGGCAAGGTGCCAGCCTTCAAGCATAAATCAATCTGCATTCTGCAAGCAAACATCAACTCTCCTTATTTGTGCCTTTCTTTTTAACTCATGCAATATTATGTATCGGTTACTGCTAAGTAAGATGAAGGAGCAATCATAACATCACGAGTCAGCACAAACAGAGATACTGCATTTTGAAATGCAACCTTGTTTACAGCCCCATGCTTCTTTGCAATTAAATAACTTGCACATTTCTACAATTATCATTCATTCAAATATAGGTTACTGTTCGATCTTTTCTAAACAATTTAACAGTTATCAATAAAAAAATACAATAAAAGTCATTCATCCAAATATTGATTTATCAATTTAACACAACCTAAGCTAATTTTAACAAAACTTAAGAAAATAATAATAATAATAATAATAATAATAATTATTATTTTATTTGAACGTTTTGTTTGACACTCATACATGTATCAGAGCCCATTTTGCTTCTGCCTTACTTTTGTTTGACACTCATATATGTCAAATATTGTTTCATTGAAATATGAGTATTTTATTTGAACGTTTTAATTATTAAGAAGCCTTGGAATCATATGGAAATTGAATTTCTAAGCTTTTTATAAATTAAAACATGGATTTGGGTGTTGAAAATGACTGAGAAAATCACTGGATTTTTATTTTGATTCAAACTGGGTTGAGTCAACCAGTTTGAAGATCGAAGACAATAGTATTAATGAAACATGTTTCAATTTCGTGGCTTTGAATTTTGTGAAATTAACCCGTATTCAAATCTTGATTTTTATGTCATGATTCACATTCACATTTGGTTTAAAGTGATATTGTGTGACATCGTTTATGATTTGAAAATTTCACATTCTGACACTGAATTGTATTTTTATTTGTTATTGTTACTATTGTCATTTACACTGTTTGCGTTGCTGAACTTTTATTTTTGATATTCGTAAACCAAATAAATGACTATAAAGATAGGAATATTTAGATATTTAGTTTATATCTTTTATTTCATAAAGATATTAATATTTAGATATTTAGTTTATATTTTTTTGTTCCATAAAGATAGGAATATTTAGATATTCAGTTTATATATTTTTTTTATTCCATAAGGATAGGAATATTTAGATATTCAGTTTATAATTTTTTATTCCATAAAGATAGGAATATTTAGATATTCATTTTATATTTTTTTATTCCATAAAGGAATGTTTAGATATTCAGTTTATATCTTGGAAACCTTTTCTGTATGTGGTTCATTTACTTCACTCACTACATATATTAATTTATATTTATAAGAGAATATTTTGTGATATATGTTCACATGATATATTTGTTATTC
>PYAF01002320.1:36462-47938 GCA_007407185.1 Glycine tomentella
TTAACACTTACCTTAGTTAATCCCGAATTCCCGATAGAATATATGTTGCATTATTATACCATATGAATACTCAATTAAAGTGAAGACATTCTAAAAACTTGAAGAATATTCAAATACAAAGTAATTGAGAGAGGTAAATGAAGAAAGAAATTAAAAAAGATTCTGAAAAAAGATATTGAAAATAGATAAAAGTGTTGTTGCTTTTGGGAGGTGAAAAGCCATAAAAATTGATTACTTTAGGACAATTGGAATATAAGATTTCTTAGTTGATAAGGATTGTTAATTCCAAAAAGAAAAAAAAAGTTGATAAGGATTGTGGCCCCCACAATTGTACTTTTATTTTAAAAAAGGAGTTAGTTTCAGTGTTTCACACGTAGAGGAACTCGAGAATGTTGGATGATAAAGATGGTGGCGCCCACAATTATATTTTTTTTATAAAAAGAGTGAATTTCAGGATTTTTTTATTTTTGAGAGGCCCCAGTGTATGTCCGCCACTGGTGAGGAGTCAGTTTCCAAGATTTTCACTAAAATTCCAACAAACTACAAAAATTCTTTATATGAAATTAAAGAAGAGAGAATAAGTTAATAGCATAGAACTCTCCCATGTATCATAATATATTAAATCTTTCTAATACTAGTTTTTAACTTAATGAATAAACCACATATTTATTCTAGGTCAAAACTAAATATTATTTCTCAAAACAAATAAATATGTGATCACAAATAAATGAGAAAACATCAAACTTCAAATGAATATTACATCATGAAACCAAGTCTCAATATATAGTACTACATATCCTTAAAACTCTTTAGTGGCATGCCTTTAGTCAAAGGATTGGCAATCATCAACTTAGTGTTAACGTGTTCAATTACCATTTTATTTTTTTAACACGTTCTCTTATGGTTAAATAGTTGATGTCGATATGCTTACTTCAACTTTCACTCTTGTTATTCTTAGTCATAAATAATAGAGTTGTCATAGTACAATTTCAATGGCCCAGAAATAAAGTCTACAACTCTAAGCCGGAATATAAAATTCTTCAACCATACACCATCTGAGGTACCCTCTAAACCAAAAACGAAATCAATCTCCATAGTGGAAGTAGCAGTCAAAGAATGTTTTGCATTTCTCCAAGATATAGCTCCACGGCTAGCATAAAAACATGACCAGAAGTGGATTTCTTGGTATCAATGCAACTAACATAGTCTGAATCGGAGTAGTCAATCACCTCCAAATCATCAGTTCCTCTGCACATGAGCATGTGGTCCTTTGTTTCTTGAAGATATCTCATTACCTTCTTTGTAGCTTTCCAGTGGTTAACACCTGTATCACTCAATTATCTTCCCAAAACTCCAACAACAAATGCAATGTCAAGTCTGGTGTAAACCTGAACATGCATAAGGCCTCCAATAACTTAAGCATATGGAATATTTTTCATGTGTTTTCGCTCAAGGTCATTTTTCGAGCATTAAATCAATTCAAGTCCAACACTTTTGACAATGGGAGCTATACTCGGTGAACAATCTTTCTTGTTAAACCTCTCTAAAACTTTGTTGATATAGGTCTTTTGAGACAAACCCAAAATGCCTTAAAATTTTCTCTATGGATCTTAATGCATATGACATAAGATGTCTCACTCATATCCTTCATATCAAAGTTCTTTGAGAGGAGCTATTTCACCTTATATAACATATCCTTATCATTAGTCGCAAACAAAATATCATCCACATAAAAAATAAAAGAACCAATCTTACTCCCACTGACCATCCAGTATATACATGGATTCATGGCATTTTCTTCAAAATCGAATGAAGAGATAACCTCATGAAATTTTAAATACCATTGACTGAAAGTTTGTTTCAATCCATATATAATTTATTAAGCATGCAGACCAAGTGCTCACCATCACTAGAGAAGAATCCTTCAGGTTGTTTCATGTAAATGTTTTCCTCTAGATCACCATTGAGGAATGTCGTTTTCACATCAATTTGATGTAAGTCAAAGTCAAAATAAGTCACTAATGTTATAACTACTCAATGAGAATCTTTCTTAGACACATGAGAAAATGTTTCTCTGTAATCAATTCCTTCTCTTTGAGTGAAACCTTTGGCAACAAGTCTTGCCTTGTGAGTCTTACTTTATTTTAAAGACCCATCTACCAATGACTTTTACACCATCAGACAACTCAACAAGATCCTAAACTTGGCTAGACGCCACAGAATCCATCTCATCTTTCATAGCATTATACCACAATTGTGAAAAAGTATCAGAATCATTTTTGGTTATGATATTATAGTCTAATTCTTGTACATACACTACATAGGAATTCTTGACCTTTTTACTCTAATAGATTTTCTTAATGTTGCCTCATCATCTTGTTGAGGAACTTGTTCCTCATCAATAGTTTGATCTACATGATCATCTTTAACAAATTGTGGAACGTCAATTACTGGTTGTCTAATACCCGCTTGAACTTGAAGGGCATGAATGACTATAAATTTGTCACTTGATCCAAAAGGTTGAGCCTTATAGTGATCTCTTTCAAAAGCAATGTATGGTAATTGATCACTCCTACTAATCAAGTCATTTTCAAGAAAGTTTGCATTTCTTGATTCCACAATCCTAGTGTTGGGAGATGGATAATAAACCTATAACCTTTAGACTTTTCAACATATCCAATGAAATACCCACGAATAGTCCTCGAGTCTAGTTTCTTCTCTTGTGGATTATAAATTCTCACTTCAGACGGATATCCCCAAATTTGTATGTCATAAACTAGGTTTCCAACCTTTGAATAACTCAAAAGGTGTCTTTGAGGAATCCTTGGTTGGAACTCTATTTAATATATACACAACCATCTTAAGTGGTTCAATCTACAAGAACTGGTAAAGTTTTTCATTATTCCTCATACTTCTCACCATGTCCATTAAAATTCGATTTCTTCTTTCATCCACGCCATTTAGATATGGAAAACCAGACATAGTGTATTAAGCAAAAATCTCATGTTCTTAAAGAAATTTCACAAAAGAAAAAGGTGCTTGTCCACTCTCCATGTACCTAGCATAGTACTCTCCTCCTCTATCTAATCACTCTCCTCCTCTATCTAATCTCACAATCTTAATTTTTCTTTTCCACATTGTTTCTCTATTTCAGCCTTAAAAAATTTAAAGGCATCCAAAGCTTCATCCTTAGAACGAAGTAAGTAAAGATGCATATATCGTGAGTAATAATCTATGAAGGTGTTAAAGTATCTTGGACTACTCTCATCCTTGTCTGTACAACAAATATTTGTATTAATGATCTCCAATAGGTTTGAGCTCCTCTTTATACCAGTTTTAGACTTGTTAGTTTGCTTACCCTTAATGCAAACCACACAAGTCTCGAAATCATCAAAATCTAAAGTACTAAGCACTTAGTCATATACTAATTGTTTAATTCTCTCAACGGAGATGTGTTTCAATCTCTTGTGCTACAACATAGAGGAATCATCATTAGTAACACATCATTTTAAACCAGCAAAAGCATGCATAGAATTATAAGCAATGTCATTTCGTAAATTTATATAGTAAAAACCATCATGTAGTTCACCAAAACCAACAATTTCATATTTATTCGATAAAGTAAATCCATAATCTAAAAATTTAAATAAAATCCCAATGGTGCATGTCTTGAAATAGAAAACAAGTTTTTAGAAAAACTAGGAACATAAAAAGTCTTTTCTAAAATGAAAAATAAAACCATTACTTAAACCTAAATAGCAAGCCCCAACAGCCCCCACATATGAGTTCATCTTACTTCCTGAATATATGCATTTCTTACTTCTTACTAGCCTCCTTAGGTTTTCCATACCCTGCAAGGTATTAAAAACATGGATTGTAGAACCATAATAAATCCACCATGTGTTATGATTATCATTAACCATATTAGATTCATAAAAAACAAATGCAAATGGAGTGCCTTTCTTTTCGAGCCAACTCTTAAACTTTGGGCAGTTTTTCTTCACATGTCTCTTCTTCTTGCAGAATAAGCACTTTAACTCCTTTTTTATCACTGGCTAAACAAGAATCTTTCCCTTGTGATTAACTTGATTACTCTTGTTTGTTCAAAGGTAGTCAAGTTCACCCTCTCGCCCTCTTCCATTAGTAACCTTTCCTCTTCTTGAACATACATGATCAACAACTCATTAAAAACCATTTATCCTTATGTGTGTTGTAAGAGATCTTAAAGGGGGCATACTGATGAGGCAGGGTGCACAAAATGTAATGTACCAGGAAAGAATTTGACATGGTAACCTCCACGGCTTTCAATTGAGCCACTATATCCCTTACGCCATGATGTGATCACACACTCCTCTTATCCCAATGAGTTTCATGGATGAGAATTGCATTATAAGGGTGCTGGCAAGAAATTTATCATAAGTAGTAAATTGTTCATCTATAGCCTTTAAAAAATCTTTGACTTTATCATGTTGTTAGATAGAAGCCAAGATACCAGCAAAAATGTTGGTATTTATGAACGTTACATAAAGGCGATTAGACCTCTCCCACTTTTCATAAAGATAAACCGCATCTGGAGTGTTGTCCTTAGTAATAGTCGGTGGTTCTTTCTTCCTGATAGCATAATCAATGTCCATCCAGTCCAAATGAAGAAGAACTTTTTCCTTCCAAACCTTATAATTGTTATCCCTTAACTCGGGAATACCACATTTGATATTAGAAATATTCACAGATTTTGAGAAACTACAAAGTTCAAAAACATATGTTCATCGTCACAATTTGAGACTAAATAAATGTCATGTTTCGCCAATACAAACACATATTAATTCATGAATCTAGTGACATAAAACTTACTTGTGGGCTAAAGTCCTACTTAATTAGTTAACCTTATGACAAAACTATCAAATTATATTTCTTTCCTTAATTCTTGTGAGTAAATTAAGAAATATGATATGATATTTCATGCTAATTAATTATACAAACATAATAAAAATTTTGTGAGTTTGATTAATTACAATTAATGTTTATAATGTGGTTCTAAAACTTAAATATAATCCTAATCAATTAAACATGTTGTGGCTACTCTCTAATTTCTTAAAATTATATCCACCACTTAACATTAAATCTCTAAAGAGCTAAATATTTATATTAACATCCTTAATAAAGCAATAAAAAATGCATAAAAGGTACAATAACAACAAATCCATTCATATATACAAATTTTAAATAAACAATGATATATGCATAAATTATTTAACAAACTAAGTCGTACGTAAACCATTCACGCAAATGTATACAAAACATTTAATAAAATTAAACATACAATTTTATGCCAAATAGATTATATACATTATTATGCATGCGCAAATTAAATGAAAGAACATCCAAAATAAACCTTTTAAATGCAACATAGTACAGAAGAGGTGTTATAGCTTGGTGGTTATTTGTTCCTTAAGCACACATTACTACTTGGGTTCTAATCATATCTTGTGGGAAATGATTCCCATTCAATTTCTGACTTTAGTTTGAATTAAAAGACTAAAAAACATAAAGCTAATATCCTAAAAATATTAAACTAAACAAGGAGGAGGCATATACAAGGCTCTGATACCAAATGTAGACTACATGCGATCCAAACATGTTAGGAATCAAATAAACATATTCAGATCAAACTAATAGCGGAAGCATTATCAGATCAGAAACTAACATCCAACTATTACAAAGCTCACACATATGTAAACTCGTTTAGTTTTGACTTTTCTAAAACCTCACTAGCTCAACACAATGTTGTTTTGTTTTTTGGAGGAGCAATAGGCTTAGTGACCCAAAAGAATGAACGATACGTCTTATATGGAACTCTACGCATCATGGAATTTAAAACATGGAGATATATGTGGGAACCATAAAATCTACACACAATCTCATTCTAAACAATTAACCTTGACAAGAGTTTGAATACAAGTTGAAAAATGAACCACATGTAGTAACAAACTTCAGATAACCGTTTCCTCTCACTTAAAATAAAAAAAAAACAAAAAATATTTGTTTTCTAAAATATTGGAAACCGCCATCAATTTCATGCATGGCAAGTCAATTTGCACAAGAACTTGTTTCCTGAAATGTATCTTTAGTGTTAGATCTTTAGCAAAGATTTTGAACTCAAGATTTGATCTTTACTAGATATTTTAATAAAGGAGGTGAAGAGATTGGAGAATACATTTTTGTAGAAGAACTCTCAAGATCTACATAATATTCAAAAAAGATTTTTCCTATTTCTCTCATATCTCAAGATGAGATCTACCACTAAAGAAAAAAAAATGAAAGATATATTGAAAGATCTTCAATCTTACATAACATTATAAGATTCACTAAAAAATAGTCTAAGATCCTAATTTAAAATCTATCACTAAAAATACTATAATACCACCCATATACTTCTCAAGATGATCCCGCAAAATGCCACCTTTCCTCGGTTTCCCCGACGAGCTCCCATCAATATTCAATTGAGACAGTGGTCAAAGTGCCACTTTTACAAAAACAATTACCCAGAATGTCAGGTCTACAGTAATATTTGCCAGAATGTCACGTGACATAATTCGCTGGTAGGCGAAATTGGTGAGCTGATGTGGCGTCACCCCCGACAATCTGGATGTATTTCGCTGTAAGGAGCTGCGAAATATGTACCGTAACCGTTTCCCTTTCGGTTTCTGGTAGCATATGCCACCCCTTTATTTTTGCATATCTTTTCAACCGAATTGGATGGTAACCAACCGGTTTTTATTCAAAATGATTTTTAAAAAAAATTTATTGTTTTACAAAACTAATTTAGTTAATAGAATTAATTTTCAACTAAATAAAAAAACATTTGAAAATAAAAAACAGTTAGAAAATCTATTTAAAATTGATGTAATTCTTATAATCAATTTAAAACTGATTCAAAATACCGGTTTTTATTCAAAATGATTTAAAAAAAAGTGTATTGTTTTACAAAACTAATTTAGTTAATAGAATTAATTTTCAACTAAATAAAAAAAACATTTGAAAATAAAAAATAGTTAGAAAATCTATTTAAAATTGATCTAATTCTTATAATCAATTTAAAACTGATTCAAAATAGTTTAATTTTAAATCGATCTTCTAAATCAATTCAATTATTTGAATAAAAAAATAGGTGAAACAATTTGAAAAGCAGTCAGTTTAATTTTTTTTATCATAATTCGCTAGCCTATCAAGGGAAATACTCCTTCTCCGACGTGGGACCACATAATTCGCTTGTTCATGTAGCGAATTACGTATCCAATAGCGCCTCGCCACATTAGCCCACCAATTTCACCAATGAAGCCAACGAATTATGTCATGTGGCATTCCAGCAAATATTACTGTAGACATAACATTCTGGGTAATTATTTTTGCAGAAGTGACACTTTGGCCACTGTCTCTATTCAATTAATATTTTGCTGCTGCGAAGATTGCTTGCATGCTGACAAGACTAATGATCTGCCATAAACTCCAAGTTAACTTGGCCCTTGGTGATTGAAATGAGTGTAATTAATAAAGTGTAGAATAATTTGATTATCACTGTTATCTGATTATTTTGTACCCAATTATTTAAAATTTTGCTACACATTAACAATTATTATATTTAAAAAATTTAAATGCATATATATATATACCCATTTAAATTCGAATATTTTAAAATATGTTCTATAAAAGAATTGAAAATAAGAACTTTTTAAATATATAGAAAAGTTGAAAACAATTTATATAAAATAATAATAAGGATAAAAAAATAAGGGATAAGATAGTAATTTTATTTTTTATGTATGTATGTATATATTTTTCTTTTTTAGAATATATTTTATAAACAAACATTTTCAAATCTTATTTCATACTGTATGAGAAAAAAATTGATTATTAATATTTCTTCTAAATTAATATGTTAATTAACCAAAAGTAAAATTAGATAAATAAAAGGAGTGGAAAAAAAAAATAGAAGGAAACACCAGCGCCTTGTTGGTCTAGAAATTCCCTCTGCGCGCCAGTTGCTCTCTCATTCTGATTTTTTGGATCCCAAGGATCTTATATGTCAGAAGGATATACAGGAGGTCCAGGAAATCATTAATGGTCCTAGATGATTGATAGAACTGGACCAGACAGAGGAAAGAATATGAGAGTTTTATAAAATATGGAAAATATCTCTCGTGTTTTCAGTGTGATTTCAAGGATCACGGCCTCCAATACATTTATCGGTACCCCCTTTCAGCTACTAACACCTTATTTGTATCTTCCTCTCACCCATAGTTAGTTATAACTAACTAACAATTATCTATAACTAACTGAACTAACTGCTAACTACACCCTCCTATTATACATTTTTTTCCACCTTCTACTCCTATCAATGATATAGATCATATGATGGGAATAGAGGACATGTCTACCCAAGTAAATGGTTTTGATAAGGAGCAGGAGCTAATGAATGAGTTTGAGCAGGTTATGAAAGGAACTGAGGATCTTATTTGTGATAGTGAATTAATCCCCTTGAACTTGGGATTAGATAAGAGACATATATACTGATGGCGGTGAAGTTGGGTTGATGGATGACCAAGCAGAAATGGAAGAGGGGAGAACTCTCTGGAGACTTGGGAATAGATGGCAATTCATTTGATGTGGCTTCGGCGGATGCTTTAATATTACAACAGATGGAAGTAGATGAGGTTCAGGAGCCTGAAAATGTAACTGGAAACATGATATATCCTTCTAAGATTGAGATTCAAGAAAAGGAAAAAGGCTGTGACTCTAAATTCTGAATGGTAAATGCACTTCAAGATGCCAATAATAGTGGACAAGTGGAGCCTAGAACTAGTGGCAAGAAAGGGATTGTATGCGGAGTTGAAGTAGCAATTTCTAAAGAAACTATTGAATGTCAGAAGGAAGATAAAACAAAGGTATTCTTCTAATATTATTGTTAATTTTCTTCCTTGATGTTGTATTATTGTTCTTAACTGGTGATCACGTTAAGATTTTGATCCAATGATGATCCTTTTGTTATATTTAGTTTAGTAAGTTCAAAATATTTTAGACTAGCATTGCAATGTTTTACATAGTTCCCCTCCCTTTCCCCTAACCAATAATTAAAAAAAAGGTGTCATCACATTGATGTATGTCTATATCCAAAGCCTTTATATTTCAGTTCCTAGTTATTTTTCCTATTTGAGCTTTAGGGCAAAATAAACTAAAAATCAGGTACATGATAAGAATTATATGTTCAACCATAGCTTTGGACATATATCTTACGTGGAGCTCCATATTGTGGACCATGTAATGATTATAAGACTAGTTACATTGATTCTCTTTTTGCTAAGTTTGATAATCTGCTGCAGTTGGATAATGCCAGTAAAAAGAATAAGTGTGGTGGGAACAAAGGAAAAAAGAAGGTATTATTCCGATATTGTTTTGATTTTCTTTCTTGATGTTATATTACTGTTAACTCTTGATATGGATTTTGAAGCTTGTTAAGTCAACCTCCTTTGAAGTCATTTCAATATCAGTTAAATGATATTCTGTTATTTGTGAAGAATAATTTATAAATCTGTATGTTTTCAGCATGTGACTGATTTCTTTATTTGATAAAACTTTGTTTTGTAGAAAGCAGATAGAAAGAAGATAGCAGAAAAGAACAAACAACTTGGTGTTAAAAGATTGCAGTTACAGCATGTACAGAGACCAAAAGTTGTCTCACATTGTCGCCATTATCTCAACGGAAGACAAACAACTTAGTGTTAAAAGATTGTAATTACAGCATGTACAGAGACCAAAAGCTGTCTCACATTGTCGCCATTATCTCAACGGAAGGTGCTATGAGTTAGTTTTTACCCAATTATATTAAACTATGAAATATTTTTCTCTTTATGCATATATGAAACACATCATCTTTATTCTTGTTGATTTTAATTGTTGTGATTATTTTACATTGAACCGTTGCACAATAATATGACAGTTTGTTATTCTGGTGTTGATAATTCATTTAACTGATTTAAGAGGTAATTGATATATTCACTTATTCTAACTTAGACTTGCATCAAATTCATTTATAATATATATGGGGTAATGTCATAGGTTACTCTTCTGGATGATCACTCTGACGTATTTTTCTTTATTTTCCTTTATATCACTCTCTGTATTTCTTTCTGCAAGAGCTGTCCTTGTCAGTTATAACTGTCACTGTCAGATAGTTATAACTTTTAACTGGCTCATATCTTAGATGATTGCTGACATTATATATAGGATCTATTGATCGTAGACCAGTCTCATAGTTGATTCTTCGGCTGTTATTGATTCTTCTTGAAAGGATGCCCTACTACTGCTGTGCAGCCTTTCCTCGGGTTCGTAGAGTCGGGTTTCCGTTTACCCACAACGGAGGACCCCACCTGACCAGGCAGGCGACCACGGAGAGTCAATGTACATTTTCATCAAATCCATTCGATTTCACTTTTCTAAAATTATCTGCAAATCTAATAGGCAAAATGCAAGTTTGTCTGTTATGCAAGAAGATTTCCATATTTAAAAGTTAGATTAAAAATCTGTTGCTGGGTGACATTTCAATTGGCATGAGCCCTTGATAATCTGTTTGGTATGGTTATGTTAAAGTAGCCCATCCAGGTCATTATTGTAAGAGTGGTGTGTTTTTGCAATTTCTGCAATATTTTATATCCATATGGGAAAAATAGGCAAAAATTTAAAAAAAAAAATATAATTTAATTATTTAATTAGCAAAAGGGGGCTGTTTGGGCAATATTTAGGGATTTGGGGTAACCAAACACGCCCTAGGTAGGCGTGTTTAAACACGCCCTGGCAGGGCGTGTTTGGTGACCCCAAATGCCTATATATTGCCCTTGAAAATGACATTTGCCATTTCGCGCCTTCTCTCTAGAATTAGGTCTGCCTTCTCTCTAGATTTCGGGTGCTGAATTGTCTGAAGCGAAGCCCTGCCAAAATCGTAGCGCTGCCGACAAGTAAGTCCATTTAACTGATTGTGCTTGATATTTACTTTGTTATATTTGAAATTAGAAAATGGTTAGGATTATATGAACTTGGTAGCGACATATATATTAGGTTAGTTACTAGGGTTTTAGGTATTTCAGGTTAGTTTTAGGGTTTACAATGGGATAAGGGTTTAGGGTGTGGGGTAATGATTAGGGTTACGTAATTTAGGTTAGTATTAGGGTTAACATCGTTAGTAGGGTTTACGGCCTGGGGGACATATCTAGGTTTAGGGTTTATGGCATATGTCGTGATTAGGGTTTAGGGTTGCAGGTACATACGTATGGTTGATGTCTTGCAGTTTAGGTTAGGGGTTTACATTGTCATCAGGGTTTATTGTGTTAGGGTTTTGGGTGTACATGGGGATTAGGGTTTATGACTAGGGGTACAAAGGGAGGGTTTGTGGGTGTTAGTTTAGGGTGTAGGTCGTTGGCTCTGA
>PYAF01002320.1:48038-58521 GCA_007407185.1 Glycine tomentella
ATCTAAACCCTAAACTAAACTACAATACCTAAAACCCTAGTCACTAACCTAATATATATGTCGCTAACAAGTTCGTATGATCCAAACAATTTTCTTATTTGATAATACAACAAACTAAATACAAAGCACAGTCAGTTAAATCGACTTACTTGTCAGCAACGCTTCGAATTCGACAGGGCTTCGCTTCAGAGGATATCAAAACCCAAGCTTTAGAGAGAAGGCAGAGCGATTTTTTGAGAGAAGGCGGAATGGATCAAATGCCATTTGCAGGGGCTTTTATAGGGATCAGGGCACCCTAACACGCCTAGGCAGGGCGTGTTGGGTGACCCCAAATCCCTAAATATTGCCCAAACAGCCCCCTTTTGCTAATTAAATAATTAAATTGTATTTTTTTTAAAATTTTGCCGGAAAAAATATCAAATCATTCTTATTTCCTTTTCCCTTGCTTATTCAACAAACTTGGCAGGGTGACAAGTGTCAGTTTTCACATGATGTAGTGCCTTTAACAAAATCCAAGGTATTGATCTTTCTAAAACATTACTCCGTATTATATTTTTTTCCCCAAGTTATAACAAGAACCAGGAGAAATTTACAAGACCTTGTATTGATTTTGAAATTGCAGCCATGTACTCTCTTTGCTCGTCAGTCTTGCATGAAAGGGTATGATTGCCCGTTTGATCACCAGCTCTCAAAATATCCATGTACCAATTTTGTGTGCAAAGGCTCTTGTTATAGAGGTGATGCTTGCTTGTTTTCTCACCAGGTACCACATCCTATGTGACTTGATTTCACTCGTAAATGAGTGTGCTAATGGACTTAATTTAAACTTGATATCAAGCTTAAATTTTTATAGGCATGCATCTGAACTGTATAAATATATCATCACAGAGATTAAAATGGGAACTTTCTGATTCAGGTATCAACCAAAGAAGATATCCCTACACCTTCAAATATGTGCAGACCAGAGTTGTCTCCTCTTCTGTCCGGAAATGCAAATTCCAGCACACTACTTAACAACAATCATGGCTCCAGTTCTGTCAAGCAAAACCACTTAACTAATTCTGCAGGAATTCATTCTTGCACCAGTGTTGAACATAAGGTGACAAACACTACTGAAACAGCCTACACCACCTAAAGGAATTAGTTTCATCAATCTTGCAAAATTATCACCCAGCCTTAGTTCACTGAAACAAGGCACAGTAACAACCAAGGAAAGTCCTGTACAAATTGGGACCCGTGAAGATCAAAGTGTGTTTCACAAAACTCAAAACAAGGTGGACATTCCTAAGAAATTGCTAACTGTGACACCTAGGGAATAAACTTTCTTTCTTTTGGCAAAGGCTCTGTCGGCAGTTTTAAAAGTGTGAATAGGGACAATGGTATCAAATTGCCTCAGTTATTCAATTTTGGTCTGCCCGAGTTGGCAAAATCCTCTCTAAATAAAGATGATTACAACAAAGCTAGTGACAGAACTAAACAAAATGCACCGCAGACTGGTATATTCTTAACTGAGATTTTAGGAAAAAATCAATCTGTCGCAGAATAAATGAAATCAAAGCTTCCAGAGAAAACGTCCGTAGATGTTTTTATGAGGGATCACAGCCATAGTAAATCAGTTCAAGAGGGGATAAAGTCATCTGATAATTGTCAAAAGTTCAAAGGGCCAAAAGGCATTCTTATCAACTCTAGCATTTGCAGCTGAGCATGAATCTGACATTAAGATGAAATACCCTATTGGTGGTTTGCCGGTATGATCAGAGGACAAAGTTTGTTGAAGTTTCAAAACAAGGCACTTCCCAATTTTGAAGATGTAACCAGACGGTTGTTTAGTTATGTGTTGTGCTGTAATCTTTTAGCAATTTTACGCTGGAACCGTTATTTTTTTATTGGAAGTTGGAACATGATTAAATGTATATAATAGCACTCATTTACAGTCCAAGAAATATCAAAGGCAAGTGTATATAGGACTTGTTTGGGTGTAAGCTTCCCTAGAAACACTTTTAGAATAATAAAGTAAAAAAAAAAATGAAATGAATTTCTCCATAAATTAAAATGAGTTTTTCATTAGTTAATTTGTAGATGTTATCTCATCTTTTAGATTAGTTATATTGGTGAGCTTCTAAAAATTAACTAATGGAGAGCTTATTTTTATTTATGGAAAAGTTTATCTCATTTTTTTCTTCTTTTAGAAGTATTTCTAGATAAGTTTACCAAAACCGATCCATAATAGCACTCATTTACACTTATCTTCCATACTTCGTAGTTTTTTTCTAATAAAAATATATATTAACGCTTAATTATACATCATGACAAGGATTCTCTCAACATACATTCTAAACTGCATTTGCTGATACTGGGGAGTGCAGGCACTTTTTGTATATTTACATAAATATTTGATATTAGTGCCTTAATAATGACAAGGATTCTCTCAACATATATTCTAAACTGCATTTGCTGATACTGGGGAGTGCAGGCACTTTTTGCATGTTTACATAAATAGGGTTTGGAAATTCGCAAAGTTGCTTTTTTCTCCACTGTTTCAACCGTTCAATGTGGATTGTCTAAACTATAACATGTACCAATTTTTATTTTTGATGCAACGTACCAATTGTTAATAATAGTGAAGTTAAAAGAAAAGAAAAAAAAAACGGTAATCAATACAAACACACAAGAGACACGTTATTAACTTGTATATAAAACAGTAAAAACAAATTGTACATGAAAATTTAAAAATATCCAACACTTAAGGTTGACACAACTATGCATGTAGTCAAAGTGCACTTACTATACCAAAGTAAAATAAAATAACCCTTGTATCTACCGAACCATATAGTATTCAGCTCAACCTGGTCATGATTAAGGCTCTTCTTTGTTTTTACACTTTTAACGATATATATATATATATATATATATATATATATATATGGCGTGTACTATATTTAAGGAACGAAAAATATTTTTTAAGATAAGTTTATGATTTAAGCTCACTCTAAAGCAATTGAACCCAAAACCAATGATATTTTGTGAAGAAATAATCCTACCCATACTATATTTAAGGAAATAAAAAAATTTTGAAGAAAAATTTTTTTTGGTCAAATTTGGTCTTATTGTAAAATAACAAAAGTTTTATCTCAATAGGATTCAAATTAAAATATCAAAAACGTGAGGATAAAATGATAAAAAGAAGAAAGTTTTTATGAATATACTTTTATGATGAGTAAAATTTTGTAGATTTTTTTAATTAAAAATTTAGCTATTATATACATTTATCAAATTATTATAGTTAACTTTTTTATTTTATTCTCACTAATTTATTATTTTAAATTCAATTCAGCTATTAAAAATAACTACGTATCTTTTGTAACTTTACTAATTACTTATATATATTTAGACATACAATTTAAATGAAATAAAACTTATTTTCAATATTCATTATAATATAATTTATTTACAAATATAATTAATTATTAAAATATTTTTTATAGTGAAATCCAAATATACATCATGTAGATTCATTATTTTTCTACCTTCGTTAATTGGATTTAGCCCCTACTATTAGAAAAGCAATTCTCACAGCTTTTAATTAAAAAGACATGTTGCAATATAAATTCATTTCTAAATTAATTTAGACATATTTTTTTTAACTATGTTTAATTATTTAAATTTTATTTTATTTTATTTTAAAACAAATAGGCCCTTTGTTGCACCTTGGCTCAAAGAAGTAAATGGCTTTACTCCTTTCCTCATGTAACCTTGTGTAGAGGGCCAAATATATGATCATGACATATAACAACTCCAATGGATTATTGGTCCATATTTTGAAGGCATCTACTTTCCCTTCTTTGAGAAGCCAATTGAGTTTATGCATCTTCTACATGGCATGATGGCAGTAATGCCACTACATTGACTCTTTTTTCTGGTCCCCTCCTCCCTTTGTACTTTTTTAACCAAGAAAAAAAAAAGGACTAATATAGCGTAATTAACTGCATAAAGCATATATAGGGTGAAACAATTCTTTCAAATTCGTTGTGCTATATAATTTGTTGGCCTTATACCAAGGAGACGAGGTTACCCTAAAAATAGGGTGTTCACCAATTGAATCGAATTAATTTTAAGGAGAAAAATGGTTCGATCTTATCACTTCAGTTTTACTTCATGATCATTCCATTGTTTGATTTTATAATCAAATCTAATACGATTTAATTTTTCCCTAAACTCGTTTCATTTTATCCATTTTTCTAGATGGATTGATAGATGATGAATATATATTGCTCAAAATGCTTATCTCTATCCAATGTAGTACTAGTATTTCTTACTCGTATATACACTCTAACTGTTGTGTGGACAACACCAACAACATAATAAACGAAAAACATGCAGAACCTTTTAATGCTATCTTAAAAATCTTATAATAAAACATAATAATAGCTAGCTACATACAAATATTTTTCCAATTACACAGGAAGTGTAGAAAAATAACACAATAGAAATTAGAGAAATAAATGAAAGAATAAAAGAATGTTGACCTTTACTTGCTTGCTCAATCTCTCGTTTTCTTATTATTAATATTGTCTCACATGTATAAATAGTCCTTTGAAAGAAGAATGTCGAAGACTATGAACACAAGAAAATGATGAATATTTTCTGGTGATTAATGTATGGAGATGTTGGATGGCCTCTTTTTAGTAGCAGAGTGCTTTTATCTATTTTGCCAACAGTTTTTGCATAGATTAGGTGTAATTGTGATTGTGCTTTTTCACGTTTTATGCAAGCACAATTCTGTTGTAGCTCATTTTTCTGTAGTGTACACTTCATATAAGTCCTTGATTCTTAACTTACACATGGAATTCTCATTTTTCTTTAAAAGACATGAGAAATATTGAATGATGAAATTAGCTTCAGATAAATCACCTATCAACTATCTAAAATTCATGTTATCATGTTTTATCACTTGATTTTGCACTCTTAACAACTTCATGAATTAATCTAACAATGTATTCATCTAATCATTATTTAAAGGTTATGAAATCATCAAAACTTTTTAAATCCTAACACCATTACATGACTTGAAATACACCTTTTAAAGTTTAACACATTACACATTAAACTTTATGCAAGTCTCATTTAAATATACAAGTTTATCCTTCTTGTAAAACCCATAAAACCTTTTTAAAAGTATGCTCAAATTAATTCTTTGAGATATTAACTATTTAAGGAATTCAACTCTTCTAAAAGATACTTTTTTTTATACACACAAATATAGAAATCAAACTTTTGACCTTATATTTAAAGAATATATATATTCATATCCATATATAAAATCTACTTAATAAGAAGAAGAAAAAAGTAATGTGAACTTATATACTACAATAAACTTAGATGGATTCATAGGATTAATTACTTGGATTGAGATGGATACAAAATATGGGGGGCATATCCTACTCCTTCGAAGTCTGCAATGCTGTCCTATTGGATTGCATGAAGTGTCGCATGTCAACAACAGCACCACGTGCCTATCATTGGCTTCCACCTACAGACACGTCCCCACTCTCTCCCAACTCCAATATTATTCATTTCCCAACACAACAACATCGTCTCTTACTCTTTCTCTCTATCCAACAAAACGAACACAACAAAACGAACAGCATAAACAGTTTTTTGCTAACGCAGTGCAACTCAAAAACACTATCTAATTAATTAACACTCTCTATGGCTGGTGCCCAATTCCTGAATCTCTTCAACTCCTCTTCACGATCTTCCTTGGTCAAGCCCTCTAGGCCACTTCTCTACAACCCCATTAAGGTATTTTATATATCATTCATTTTGTCTCTTTGCTTGTGCTTAATTTATTTTTTTAATTTTTTCACCAAGTTCTATGACAATTTTCTAGTTTTTTTTTTTTTGTTTCCTTCTTTTTTTAATGAACTCGCTGTGAATTTTATTTTCTTGTTTAAGATGGGAAAATTAAGTTGGAGAAAGCAAATGTTGGGTTTTGATTATTTTGAATTTCACTTTGTTTTTGGTTCAATTTGAGTGTCAGATTAATTGGTGGGTGCTTGAGGATTAAGAGTACATGTATAAAAGGAATTTTTTATTTTATTTTAGGTTGCATGATTCTCTGGTTGGGGGTAGTAGAAATTAAGGGCTGAAAAGTGGATCAAATTATCAAAGCCCATGAAAAATCAATCATGCAATCTCTAATCAAATGGGGTTTGTTACAAAAAGTAATCAATCATGCAATCTCTAATCAAATGGGGTTTGTTACAAAAAGTAATCAATCATGCAAAATGTTAAGTTTGATGTAATTGGTGACATTTAAAACTGCTGCTTAAAGTGGTCAAGAAATGCAGTGATTGATTTTGATTAATTACTTGTTAAATGAATATATGAACATGCAGAATTATGGGCAAGCAAGCAAAGGAAAGCAGAGCCGTTTGATGGAAGAGAGGGCACCTTCCACAGCTGAAGAATTTGAGAGGGTTGCAGAGGAGAAGAAGGCCAAGGAAGCTCAAAAGGGGGAAGCAAGTCAGAATCTTGGCAAGGCAATTGATGGGGCAGAAGAGGCTTCAATAGGTAAGTCAAAGGATGAATCAATTAAGAATAGGGACAAAGGGCATGAATGAAAGCAGGGTTTGGTTACCACAGGAGGGGGTGATTATTATATATATAGGAACCTTCTGTGCTAGCTGAATTGAAACTGTGAGATATATAGCTGTTGTATATGCAGCCAGAGAATAAGGGAGTGTCTTGTATTTCCAAAAAGCTTGTTTAATTGCCAGTGTTTTTGCAGCAGAAAGAGACCAAACAATTGAAAACTTTTAGTCTGTTTAGTTAATTCGTGTCGGCTCATTGGATCTTGGAAAGTTCTACGAATATTATAGTATTAGTTCATGAATATGTAACTAATTTGGAATTCTGGGTATGGGGGTTGCTTAAGCTTCATTATTTTGGTTGAATGATTGAGACTTCTTGTATCATTAGGCTTTACCAAACATGGTGTGGAATGGTCATAATTACTTCCCCTAAGATCAGGGGTTCAATCCCTAGGTAAGTGTATATGGAAGAACATGAAAGATCAATTCTTTAAATAAATTTTTTTATTTCGAATAATTAGAGTTTCCGTCTCTCATGAGGGATACCCTAATGAATAATTATTAGGCTTTTTTATTCATAAGTTTAGTGCATATTTTGTTATTATGTTTTGAAAAAACAAAAGGACATTCATTCCAAGCCAAAGGTTAGTGAATTTGTTTTGTAGTTTATCATTATTTTAGTTGGTTATGTGTGTTGTTTTGTGTATCATTGGTGAATATGTTGTACTGCTGGTGGGGGATTCATGTCTAACTAAAGCAACCAAACACATCACCAGAAATTGCGCTTGGCATTCAATGGGGATAGCTTTTCTATTTTTGGCGTTAAATTTTAAAACATAATAAAAGGATGAGAATTTGGGGCCATTGAAGCTCTCTTCTTTTACTCTTTTTACTAGGATCTCTTAAAGGCGGTAGCTGGGTTAGATGTGTCTTTTATTGTGAAAGAAGGGCCAATGGGTCCCTCCATAAGCTATGTTCTTATCCAATTCCTTTGAGATTGGAAGTGGTTATCCAATTTTGAAATTGGTTAAAAAGAGAGTGACCAGCCCCACATGACTTGTACGGCACCACATAAAGTAAATCAGTGGGCCAAAAAATAGATTGACTACTTAGATTTGATTAAAAAACAAATCATGTGATGCATACTCTTGTTATTTTTCCATATAACTATAGGAGGATTATGCACATATAGAAAGGAAAATGCGTGGGTTAGGTGTATTGCAATTGTATAGGGTGTATATAGGAAGACAAAATGGGTCTCATTTTTCCTCTAATGTTTAGCATCGAATTTTTTGGAAAATAGGTGTTTTGAAACATTGGAGATCAAGTGAAGGAAAAGAAGAAAAAAATGTGAAAGGAAAAAAAAAAAATATTAACAAGTGTTCTAAGGGCACTACTTAAGAAAGTAAAAAGGTAAAGGTTTTTGTTAGGATGCATAAAAATATTTTTTCTTATGATTTTTAAATGTGCTTTCATATAATTTTGCATTAGAAATTTTCTTCTTTTAATTCTTTAATCAGTTAGCGCAATTGTAAGCAAGACTTCAAAATTGAACTTTTATTTTTAGAATTTGTTTTGCTTCACTTTCTCTTCAACTAAATAAAAGGTAGGATTAAACGTATTTTTACTCTTTAGAAATATAGAAAAGTTAGTTTTTAGTCCTTCTATTTTACATTGTTGATTTATTTGTCCTTCATTTTATAAAATGTGTCGTAATTGAAATCACTTATTAACTAAAGTTAACGGTGATTTAATTTTTTGGCAAGCAAAACTCACTATAAAATGTGAATTATAGATTATAAAATGTAAAATACAAAATATGATAATTTTTAACGACCACAAAAATTATTTTGTATTTTTTTTTTTTACAAAATATATAATTTGACTAGTCATATAAAATAATTCGAAATTTTTTATATCTTAATTATATTATTGTATTACTTAAAATATTATATAATATTAAATTTATGAAATTAATATTAATTATCGTTTAGACCATGGTTTAACAAATAAACCATCAAGTCAATTCAACCAAACACCTTACTTGAATCAAATCAAAATAAGGTTCTGACTAAGGATGATATTAAATTGAATTATAATTTGTATGAATTTAATCTCATCCATTTAAATTGTGGAGTCAATTCAATCCAATTTACATGTCCCAGTTGTGAGTTGTGACTATATCCGTAAAACTTGAACATCAATAAACGATAAGAAAGCTTCAATAACGATCAAGAGTTTTTTTCAAAAGAAAATAAAGATCTAAATGGAGAAAAGGAAAGCTTACTTGGATACCCATGTAAGGTTAAGAGAAGATAAGAGATAATTATCAACTCAGGCAATTTCATAGCAATCAACTGTTAGCCGCTGCTAAGAAAAGTACAACCTATCATTATCAGCGGAAGAAGTGGAGAACTATAAATGTTTTTATCCATTTTTTAATTTTATATAGAGGCTAGGATATTTTCTTAGCGAGAAAAAGTAATACAAAAACATAAGGGCTATGGCTTAGGTTGGCACTAGATATTTTCCTTTAAATTATCCTTGCTACACAAATATGAACATAGTACGATAAATATACATCAACATAAAGAAAAGTAAATATTAGAAATTCAATCACAATCTATATATGAATAAATTTGTTAAGTTTTAAAATAATTATTTTTAAATAATTCAAACAGTGATTTATAATTGAATGATAATATAATTATAAACGCATAGGGCATTAAACTCATATAAAAATGAGTTTAATTTTAATAATTTTCTGGTGAAAAGATTTTAATTATATAGTCAACTTCTTAGAAATTATTTTAAGTATAAATTTTAAATAAATTTTTAGAAATAATTTTTAATTAGTTATTATAGAAATTAATAAACTTATCATATATATATATATATAATTATGATCATGTAAAAAATATTTTTTACTATATATTCTAATTAAACTCTATCTAAATATGAAATATGCTAATGACTGTAAAACCTTAACCCATTTGCTGAGATAACGTTTAGAAAATTCAAATTAATAGTTATTTCATCGAGAATGATCATCAATGGCAGGCAAAACAATAAATTATGACAATGGACATATATTCTACCTGTGGCAGCCTCATATTATAAGAGTTAGGGATATCAACTATTATTATATAGTTGTCCTTATCGAATTAATTATCTGTGTTTCCACTAGGCCCGTGTGTTATACTCAGATGGACCACATATCTAATGCTTATGGGCAAAATCAATCAAAGAAACTAGCACTCAATATGAACCACTAACTCAATACCCGTTTTTTTTTGGTATATCTATGGCATATTTCATTAGCCTCTTTACGCAATAAGTATGCTTCCCCCAACATAAAACTGTAACAGCATCTTGTTTCTGGATCACAGGGGTACACATCATAACTTTAGTTTATTTGGTAAGAAATAGACTCATTTTTTCAATGGATGTGAATTTGAATCCGATTATATAAGAATTTTGGTGGGCAATTTTTAAGTATTTTTAAAGCTTTGAAGTCTGCTAATCCTTGTGAATCCCTCAAATTCAATTCACCAAAATTTTGTTTCAACAAAAAAAAAAAAAACATTTAACTTTGCAGTAAGAGACAAAATTAATTGGTGGAAGTCAAATAAAACTTATTTGATATCTAGTGAGAGAAAGGAAAAAAAAAAAAAAAGGAGATGAAGTGATAGAAAGAGATTTAAAAAATAGATATTAATAAAGTGTTTGAAGTATAAAGATGTTAAGATATCATTAATCGACAAGAAAATCTCAAATCATAAGCATGGAGCCGCTGAATAAAAATGAAAGGTATAATTGTTTTTTTTTTCCATCTATGATGATCAATATTGAGGGTTATTTATTATTACTTTCGTTTCTTTTTATGTGTT
>PYAF01002320.1:58621-84803 GCA_007407185.1 Glycine tomentella
GAAAGAGATTTAAAAAATAGATATTAATAAAGTGTTTGAAGTATAAAGATGTTAAGATATCATTAATCGACAAGAAAATCTCAAATCATAAGCATGGAGCCGCTGAATAAAAATGAAAGGTATAATTGTTTTTTTTTTCCATCTATGATGATCAATATTGAGGGTTATTTATTATTACTTTCGTTTCTTTTTATGTGTTGTTTAAGATTTTTTTAGAAAGTAAAAAGGATAATAATTTTTTTATTCTAATAAATTAGTCATGAGATTTTTTTTTAACTCCACGATAAATGCACATATAAAATAAATAAATATTAAAAAATAAGTAAGAATATAATTGATAAAAAAATAATTAATGTTGATCTTAAAATTTGTAAATAATGGATAATAGAAATAAAAAAATTCAAAAATCCAACACTTAAAAAGAAATGGATGGAGTATATATATATATATATATATATATATATATATATATATATATATATATATTATAAATTTAAAATCTTTCTTTGACAGGGGTGTCAATTTGTTATGGGTTTAGGAATTTAGTTTTTGGCTTTTGGCTTAAAGATGTTTTTTTATTTTCAATATTTGTATTTATTTTTAAATAATTTTTATTTTTTGTTAAGTTTTTAATAAAATAATAATTTTATTTTTTATCTTTTGACATTTATTTTTAGTCCCGAATAAATTAAAGAATTTTATGTTTGTTTTTGATAATTTTTCTTTATTTGTTATTAGTCAGAACTAAAATAAAATTACCTAATTTATTCACTAATTTATCAGTAATTAAAACAAAATATTTAAAATTAAAAAAATATTATTTTATTAAAAATTGAACTTAAAACAAAAATTTAATAAACATCAAACTAAAAATTAAGTATTTATAAGTTACAACAACATATTAAGTCTTAACTTTTTAGTTTTTACTGTTCCCTCAATAGCGTGATTCGTTCATTGTCCCATTTATTTTATGGACCTGACGTCATAGTTGACATATCTATTTTCAAATGCATGTGATTCATATAATATTGGTTACCTATTGGTATAGTTAACAACACCAGCCTTTGTATTAGTAATGAGAAAGAATGAAGAGAGAAATAATGATCTATAAAGGAAAAATATGACCATTTCAAAATCCACAATGGAAGAACATTGTGATTTGCATTAAAAAAATAAATTTTAAATCATTTAAAAAAAATAAATTATTTTAAGATAATAAAGAATATAGTTAATATATGATGCACATTGATTGTACAACCTTAATAAGGTACATTCTATAAAGTGTTGCGTATTAAACTATTAATTAAATTTGGATGTCTTTTCATGAATTTTTTTATATGCTTAATTTTGTTAGCAATATCTTTTCTAAATATTTTTTTTAAAATACATTTTAAATTATAAGAAATTGTATTGTCTAAATATTTCTTTTACATACATTCGTATTTTTTTTTAAAAAAATTAAGAATACACGAGAAAGAAAGTATATTTAATGTAAATAATTTTTTTAGTAATATTTCTCTTTTATGGTAACTATTGATGGTAAGTTTGAAGTGTTTATTTTATTTACATCATTACTGTAAAATATTTTTATGCATATATTCAATACAAATTTATTTTACTTTCAAGTCCTATTAATGAATAAGATGATGTAATAAAATAATCAAATATTATTGGATGTCTATGTAAAAAAAATTATAATGATCATTATAAATTAAACTCAATTTGAATCATTACTATTATTATTTTATAAATTTTATACAAAAATTTATTATTATCAAATACTTTGAATTAAATTGGAAAGTTAAAAGTATTCTTAAACAGAGAATTCACTCAATAAAATCTTATTGACTTAAACCTAAAATATTATTAACCAAATTTAAAATTGAGAAATTTTTACATTATATGATCATTTACTTTAATGTGTAACTTTATTGTAAATTAAAGTATTTTTAATTTTATAATAATTTCACTTTATATTTTTATATTTAAATTAGAAAGATAAAAAAAAAAAAAAAAAAATCCAACGCCATCGTGGGATAAGAAAACTAGTGGTTGTAAAAGTTCAAAGTTATAATTTGATAAATTTTAAGAATTTTAATATGTGATACATGTGGAGATTTACTTGTGGATTCAGCCACATATAGTAATTCCCAACAAAAATCTAAAAAAAAAGAGTGCATGGACTTATCACGAAAAGTTTGTAATGAAAAATGCAAGTAACATATATTCTTTTTAACACACTTTTTATTATTCGTTAAAATTTATTTAAAATTATATTTTCTTTGGGTCTCACTTTATTTATTTTATCTCTTGATTTTATTTTTTTTCAATAAATTTTAATTTGTTATGAAATATGTTAAAAGAGTATGTTATTAGAACTCTGGTAATAAAATTTACCAGTATATTTTTTTTAAACCAAGAGATATTTGAAATTAAAAAAAATTAAATATATTAAAATAAAGTCTTGTTTCACCTATCTTATTTCTCTTTGTATATGTCACACTTCTTTGCGCATCATAATAAAGAGGGCTTGTTGCTTTCATCAAATGTTTTGATGTGTTTGATAATGAATCATTTTAGTAAAATGTAATCTTAAATTTTCTTTTTAACCCTTTAAATTTGAAGTTGTTATTTCTTGCCAAAATCAAATCAATAAAAAAATTAAAGCAGTTTTTAAAGTGATTAATGAATTTCTAATTTTTTAATGACTTGATTATGATATTTTAGCCACCAGAAATATACTTTAAAATGTAATATAAAAAACCAAATTTTGATAGAAAATTATCGTAAATTGTGAATGTCTTGTTTTATGTTTGGATCATGCTATACAAAAAGATTGAAAAAAGTATTTTACGGATTTTAAGAACTAAAAAAGAACTTTAAATTTGAAGAATTAAAAAAATAATTAAAAAACATATTTAAGCGTCTTAAACATAAATATAAAGTCGAAATTCACAATATAAATAAATGAAGAAAAGAAATAAAGTCATGTATAGGGCCATAAATGAAGTGCCATAGCACATTCTATGAATTTTTAATTTGTGGCGGAGCTTGGGGCATTTCTTCCTTTCACCTTTCAAAGCTCGCCCAGCACCTCCTATTTCTTTTAATATTTTTAAAATTCCTAAACTAACCTTAAGATTTTGTAAAGCTGCTCTTGCAATTTCGATAATCAATACCTCTTTTTCTATATGCCTTGTTATCACCTTGCATCTACAATTAACCATAATTGTGAAAATCGGTCCGGTCATTCACTCGGTCGATGTAGTGAATAGGTCAGTAATTGAGGTCAGTAATTGAACTAGTTTGACTCGGTATATATTAAAAATTTAAGTTATATGTATCTATTATATATAAGTATATGATGAATATTATTTTAAGTAAAAAAAACTCATTCATACTTCAAAACTCAAAATAATTATTAATAATAATCTAAAATTTTAAATAAATAAAAAAAAACCCGAAAAAAAAAGAAAAAAAAAGAATCAGATCAGTTCGACCTGTCGGTTTTGACCAGGTCAACTGCATGACCGGTTCAATAGTAAAACTGGACCAAATATACTACCGATTCTTGATCCAATCGGTCCGACCGACCTGTTCAAACCGATTTTCACAACTATGCAATTAACATGATGACAATTTTGTGGGATTGCGAAATGCCTATTACGGAAGCCTTGTTTAACTTGCGCCTTATCCAGAATTATAACTCTGAAAATCATTCAAAATAAATAGTGAAATACTCAAAAATCTGTAATACTAACAAATTACATTTTAAAAGACAATTCTAGAATGTTAATTCCAAAAAGCATTTTTTTTCTCGTGTTCCAGAACACATAATTTGGAATACATTCAAAATAATTACGGAATAAGTGATTCGAAAAACCTTATGGATAGGTGTTTCTTTTATTTATTTTTTATAACCGGATAGGAGTAATTCTTCCCTAACACTTGCTTTCAGAAGTTCTGTAATATACTGTATTAAAAAATAATTATGGAAAATGTGATCCAGAATAAACAATTCGGAACATTTTGAGAATTACATGAAAATTTTAAGTGAGAAGGGAGTGCAAATTTTTATTGGGTGTATGAAGAAAAGGCCACATGTTTGTTGCATATTTTTATAGTATTTGTAGTTTATGAATGGCAGAATTGGCACTATGATCTTTACCAAAAGGAATTCATCTTGTTGATTTGGGGAAAGCAAATTGTTTAAGCGAATCCCAACTCTAATTTGAGACCAAAAACATTTTTCCAAAATAAATCTTGAACTGCTAAACGGGACAAGTGTAACACCCAACAGTTTAGCACTTGATCTGTTTCCATTAAAAGCATTACTCCTATCAAGGACCAAATTGAAACCACCTCCCAATAATTAACGAATTCCAAGGTCAAGGAGAGACCGTTCACTAATTTGGTATTTGCTACTCCCAAAATAAATGTACACATTAACTCTTTACCTTAAACAACATTAGTATATAGTCATTGCTTCGATGGACCATTATGGATAATAATTGTCAACCATTAGATTGATATGTTATCATGCTTCAGTTTACACAGAATCTCTCAACCTCCTCCCAACAAATTTCTCCAATCACCATTCTATATGGCTAGAAGCCTTTCAAAACCCATGACCCCCACTTTGAACCCCTCCCACCTCCTCTCTATTCTTCATGAAGACTCTTTCATCGACCACAACAACTACCACCTCCCCCTCCAATTCTCTAACAGCTCCTCGTACGTCACCGTCGCATCTAGGACTGTGTAAAAAAATTCATATCAATAAAATAATCCATATCCAATTCATTCTAATCCATTTTAAATTTATTTAAATGGATTAGTTTCATATCCAAATATAATTTTTTGAATTTTAAATTTAATCCAATTAATTGAATATAGATTGAATATGTTTGGATTTTTAAATCCAATACAATTTTTTGGACAATGACAGCTAGGTTTTTTTTCAACTTTGTTAGGAGCCATTTTTTGATCGATGTCATCTAGAGTTATTTTGTTCGACGTCAACTAATGATGATTTTAAGTCGTAATCGATTGAGCCTATTTTTCGATTAATGTTGGTAAGGATTTTTTAGCCAACATTGATTAGGATTATTTTTTAGCAGATGACATCCAAATCTTTTTGGTCGACATCAGTCGAAACTATTTTTTTGTCGACGTCAGCTAGATTTTTTTGTCGATGTTTATCGAGATTATTTTTTTTATTGATGTCAAATAGGTTTTACGCTCGACACCGGCTAGGGTTTTTTGGTCGACGTCAGACGAGACTATTTTTGGTCGACATCGACCGAAAACATCATTGACCGACATCGGCTGAAAAACATCATCGACCGACATCGGCAAAAAAAAAAACTAGTTGACGTCGGCCAAAATATTCCCCCAATTGACGCCAATCGAAAAAAACCTAGTTGATGTGAACAAAAAATATCCCTAACTAACGTCAACCAAAATAAATAGTCATGGTTAATGTTGGCCAACAAATCCTAGATGTTGCCAATAAAAATATAGTTTCAACCAGCGTCAGCAAAAAAATCTATCTACCATTGACAAAAAATAGTCCTGGCGAATGTTGGCAAAAAAACCTTATCGATGTTAGCCACAAAAACCCTAGTCACGATCGATGTCGATCAAAAAATCCCTAGTCAATGTCTACCAAAAAATATCATCGACCAACATTGACTAAAAATCCTAGTCGACCTCAACCAAAAAGTAACCTACATAGGATCGACCATAAATATCCTTGACCAATGTCGACCGAAAATGCACTGACTGATGTCAACCAAAAAATAGTCATGATTGATGTCAGTCTAAAAATGCATGCACCGATATCTGTCGAAATTGCCCTAGTTGAGGTAGGTCAAAAATACAGTAACCAAGATCGATCGAAAATAGTCTTGACCAAGATCGATTGAAAATAACTTTTAAATAGATAGATACTAAAATTTGTATAAAAAAGTCCTTATAACATTTAAGTGGATATAAATTGGATATGACCAAATTCATATCCATTTAAATGGATTGGATGTTGAATCTAAATTGTTTTTAAAAAATATGGATATAGATTTAAAATTCAATCAATTTAAATAGATATGAATTGGATTCTTAAAAATAATCCAATCCATGCCCACCCCTAGTCGCACCTACTAGTCCATTAGGCCTCACGAATACAACCCAATGCAAATGCCAAGTTTGTCAAGAGGAATCAGACGACACCGTCACTGCATTTCCCCTTTCATAATTGGCTATCCATCTTCGTCTCTCTTTGATGTTTGTCTCTATCACTCACAAACATATCTAGGTATGATTCTTGATCAAGGATTAAGAACACAAGCAACAACCATAACAATGAAAAACAGTTCTGGGCAAGGTGTTGATGGATTCCAACGTTCATGTATGAATCTTTAAGTGTGACACTCAAATCCAATCTTCTAAGGAGTAAGTAAATTACCCTTATTCGTTTCACTAAACAAGATTCAATCCTGAGATAGACTTCATGCATCCTTTAGATCGAGTACAACTTGACATCAACAACTTCAAATTTCTCTTCATGCTCCTCTTGTAATGAAAACACCTAAACATGTAAAAGAATACAAATACAAGATTTTGGGGGCATTGGAATCTAAGTGATCTACACATCGACCGCTCATGGTAGAAGTCAAGGTAGGAAAAAGGAAAAAGGAAAAAAAAAAAAAAAAAACTTAAGTGATTGCCAGAGAAGAGAGACAAGGTGGAGTTGAGGAAGAAAAATTGGGGGAAAATTGCCACCACCAAACGGGTTGCGAAGGTAGTAAAGGGAGTTGCAACAAAGGCAATCAAGGAAGTTGGTGTGAACAAATCTATAATAACAAGATTAATCTAATGATTAAGAATTATTATTCATTATGACCACTTATCAAGTGTTGGTCCACCCTAGAATTGGCCTTAGTATATTATATAATCAAAATGAACTTTTGACTATTTCCAAAATTGAATATAAAAAATTACTAAATCAACACGGAGGCCTATAAATGTGAGAGAGAGAGAGAGAGAGAGAGAGAGAGAGAGAGAGAGAGGGGGGGGGGGGGCATGTTTAGGTACTATACAAATTAACGCGGAAGCATAAAATCAAATTTAAAAGAACTTACTTTGTTTAACAATGTTTTTGAGAATTTCAAAATGGATTTTGGAATAATCTTAATTAAACAATTGATTCAATTTAACAATTAAATAAAATTAACCTTCCAACGATACCCTTGATTTATATATTAGCAGAATACAAGTTAATTTGTAACCATGTAAATTAAAAATCGCATGTCCATTCACATGTAATGGTCTATCGAAAGTATACTTCATCTTAAGACTTGAGGACATGAACTAAACATACAATACACGCTTCAGAGTTGAGATTATATCACACTCACGGTGGCAGCTTAAGACAGATGAAGCAGAAATATAAGAATCCATTCATAATCACAATCCATTCATAATCATATTGACAGAGGAAGCAAAATGCCTCCGAAATCCACCGGCAAAAGCTCTGTATATAATAGCAGATAATAAAATATGTATCTTATGCCATACCTAGCTTCTAAGTTAACTAATTCTCTACTTATAATGCAAAGACAAGGGTGAATCACATCCTTCAGACAGCATAACCTCCTGTCTGGTGAAGCATGGCATCAATCTCGTCCCCGTCCTCCATTTCCAACTGCAACAAAAAGAAATTCACTTCATCAAACCAAGAATATGAATATATGGGAAGTTGAAAAGGAATTCATGAACAGAGGAAGAAAACACAAACCTCATCTGGAGTCTGCTCAGCTCGGAGGCGGCGTCCATCAAACAGAAAAGCAATCGAGTTGAAATCCACCGACTGCCGGTCACAGTAAGCATTCATAAGCTTCTTCAGTTGAGTGCTTCTCTTGATCCTGAAAAACACTTCATTACCATCCTACAACATCCGAATCACAAATTAGCACATTACTTGTGTTAAATTCATGATTTCAGTTTATAACATCATAGGCCTATTAAAATGGCAAACTGTTAAAACATGTTTAGAAATAAAAGTATAATCTTTGAACAATAACAAATTGATCATCCATAAAAATGCATATCAATGCTGTAGAAACAGACAAAGTAAACATAGGAGAAGGTAATCATTTGCATAATTTGAGTTGGATTTTTGCATCCTCTACCATAAAAATTGATCTATTGGCAGAACCAATTTAGTATTAATTGAAATACACATACACATCATTTCAATTTTCAAAAGCTTAAACTAAAGCTTGTCTTATTCCATAAAACCTGCATTCAAAAGCTAGACATAGAGGAATTAT
This sequence comes from Glycine tomentella, assembly GCA_007407185.1. Classification (NCBI taxonomy): domain Eukaryota; kingdom Viridiplantae; phylum Streptophyta; class Magnoliopsida; order Fabales; family Fabaceae; genus Glycine; species Glycine tomentella. The sequence goes on from PYAF01002320.1 coordinate 66,952, forward strand.
AACAAGTTGTACAACGCACAAGAACACTAACTAAGCATTGCAAATGGCAACTATAAAACATGTTTAGATAATATAAAGTACCCCACATACAATAAATTTACCAACTAACCCATGCAACAAACAGGTATTCAAAATTTCAAACTACTGGAAATAACTAACTACTCGGGAAAAGACATTAACTAAGCATTTTGAACTTACCCGTAATCAACTCATCCATCCACAAACAACAAGTTAATCAATGTAACACAAAAAATTACAACAAATTCAATCACAAAAGAACAAAATATAAACACAACAAATTAAAAAAAAAAAAAACAAGTAAACAATTAACACAAACAAGTTTAGAATTTAGAGGAAATCGTCATCAAATTCCGGAGCAGGAATTTCATCAGGAAAATGGAACAAAGTCAAACCCTAATATAAAATCTAATCAATTTACTCCAGTAGATAACATCATCAAACTCCATAATCATGATCAAAAAACAAAATCACCATAGCAGGAATTTCATCAGGGACATGCAACAAAGCCAAACACAAATACAAAATTAAATCACCGCACAAAAACCTTAATCAATTAAACAATCAAAAACAGATTTGCAAGAGAAAGATAGAAAAACCGTAAAGTGAAAACAAATCCATAATTTTTCAAAGCGAAACCATCAAGTTTCAATTTTTACCCAACCCCAGGAATTCAAACCAAAAATAAACCCTAGTCAAAGCCACCCCACAATCAAACCCTAATTTTAAAAATTAAAAATTAAAAAAAAAAAAAGCTTTGATGCACGATCATAATAAACCCCACAAACCGATGTCAAACTTAAACAATAATTTGGAGAAGCAAAAAAACAAAGATCAACGGCACTCAAGTAACACGATCCAACAAAATATCAAACCCTAGAAATTAAACGAAACAAAAGAGCGAACGAACAAACCTGCCCCTTAACCTTAAGGTTGATGTGTGCTCCCTGTTCGGTTGGCTTCTTGTCTTCCTCGTTGTTGTTGGTTACACCCGACATCTTCGAACTCTCCGAACGAACGCTTCTTCTCCGCTTTTGTCACCGCCGACAAATGCTCTGTATCTATGCTCTGATAAAATTGTGATTGCGTAAGGGTCTCTTAAAGAATTTGGATTTGGACCGTTAGGATTCCTCTGCGTGTTGTTTTTGCTGGGCCTATCCAATCACTTCGGTTGGGCCGTAAGCCCAATTCTTATCTGGATGATGATGAGCCCGTGACAGTTACAACTTACAACTTTCAAGAATTTGAATCTTGTGGAAGCTGGCCGAAAGAAAAATTTAAGATGTTTTTGACAAAATATTTATCTATGATTATTATAAATCTATAATTATTATAAAGGAATAATCACATTTGGTGTTATCTATCTTCTGAAAGTTATTACCCTAACTATTATAAATCACTAAAACATTTTATTTTACCTTGCAATAACAATTACATATATGAATAATTTTCAAGTCTAGCGATGGAGTGCTTTTTTTACACTAGTTACTGGTATTTTTGTCGGTGTATTCCACGGTCTGAATGTCGAATTTTTCAATTCATTTATATTTTTATATTAAAATTTAGATTATATATGTGTGTTGTTGCAAATTCCTATCTCATAATTCTTTTTTTCTTCCAGAGTTTCCTTCAACTGTGCGTATGAAGAAAAAAATCATTTTTTGTTAAGTTGAAGGAAAATATCTGTCTTATTCTTTTAAATAATGCATATTTGTAGTTTATTTTATACGACTAAAATTTACAATAAAAAATATTTTTCAATATATAAATTAAATTATGATTAAAATATGTAATTAATAAATATATTTATAATTATAAATTATATTTTAGATTAATGATAAATAATTTATATTGTGATATATTATTATTTTAAATATTGATCATTTCTTTTAAAAATATTAAAATTCAAGTTAGAACTAAAGATTTTATTTTTGAAAGTAAAACTAAAGATATTAAAAATGATAGCTTAAAAAAAAGAGATTAAATATTAATTTAAAAGTATAAGAGAATATATCATATGCAAGTATGTATATATTTTGAAAAAAAAAAATATATATATATATATATATATCATTTATGATATTCAATTGCATTTAAATTATTTGATTGATATTAAAAATATACGAAGATATATGCATGCTAGAAGAATGAAATACGCCACTTCATAAGAGGACAGCGTTCAAATGAGAGTGAAGGTGAAGGAGAGTGGGGAGAGCGAAACAATAAGAGCACAGATAATGGTTTTGTATTTTTCTATTAAGTTTAATGTTTAATGTTTAAAATATCTATTATTTTTATTTTATTTTATTTTATGGTTTTGAACATTTATGTAGCATAAAGCAGAAAAAAAAAACAATTTAACAATTTGTTATCCCAACATCTAAATAAAGTAAAAATCAGGTAATATTTTTTGTATAATGTAATAATATATACTGATAATGAAGGGGATATCCATTTTTAACGTACATAATTTTTTTTACCAATTTATCCTTTAACTTCTCTTAAAAACAAACCCACAATCACAATGGTATATAAATAAAATTTCAATGATAATAGTTGTTTATAACTAAATCTAACTCTAAAAGAATAAAGAAAATACAAACATAGACAAATAAAGCATGGAGAGCGATGCACGAGACACAATTTGTAAGAGTACAATATTGTATTTTTATGAAATACTTTCGATAAATTGAAAACCATAAGATGATACTTTTAAAATCTAAAGGTCAGTCCACTCAAAAAAAAATTAAGATCTGTTGTGACCAATTTTGTTAAGAAAGATTAATAAGACTAAGCAGCATCACACTTAATACATTTTTACAACTATTTACTAAAACGATAATTAGCTCGTAAATCTTCAAAAAGTAACATCATTCAATGGAATAGGTAAATGTAGTAATAAAAAAAGATTGAAGTTATAATGCAATAATCTACCTTTGGACAATGGATTTTGGACCTATATGTTCCTCGTGAAAGTGAGAAGATATTTGAAGATGAGGAGTTGGGGGTGCTAGGAGAATAGGGGGTGTAAGAAAAAAAAAAGGCTAGTTAGTTAGAAAATCATTGCAAGACATCCAAAGTACAACCTTTATCATTCGGATTAAAAGGTTTAAAACTATTTGAAGGCTTTTGCTATTTAAATCTCTCTTATTTGCTAAACATACCTTCTTCGTATATTGTTTTTCCTAAACTACCCTAAGAAATACACTTAAGTTTTTGTGTGTTGCATGCAGGCCCCAAACATGGCCCGTTAGTTTTGGGATGAGAAACCTCTTCTTCCATGACAATCCATTACTGTTAGAGACCTTTCGCCTCCTCACCTTCGACGCCGCCAAGACCATGTGTTGCATGAGTTCCCTTACGATGTTCATCCCCAACATTGAAACATGTTACTATAGTAAGCAAGTTTCTCTCGATCCCTCCCTCCTAATTCCAACGGCAACCATTGTGGGTGTTTGCCGATAGCCTCCCTAATGAACCACTATATTGGCCTCACTAGCCTTTTCGAAAAACCCAACCATCCGTTATAGTTCAAAGAGGTCTCAATTTATTTGATGTTCGACATTGCGTTACTAGAAATCTCTTTTAATACTAAAGATATTTTATTTCAATATGCTTTAAAGAATGCTAAAAGGCACAATTTTGTAGACCTAGGGCATTATATGAATTGGGGATGCAATGAGGCAGAGTTAGGAGAACAAAATGGAGAAAAGGATGAAGGGATTAAGGGGGTGTTTTGGTTAAAAAAAAATTAAATGGGTGCATAAGTAAAAATCAGGCCTAAATAGCAACTTTACAAGCACTTGCTATTTACATCCTTGTTTTTTAAGTACACTCCTCCCTTCTCTATGTATTTATCAAAACATAATTTTAGAAATTATTTTATGGAACAACATACATCAATTTCAGAAAGTAATTTATAAAATTGTTTTAACTAAATACACAATTCTAGAAAACTACATTTCAAAACAACATATAAATATCATGTTTGTTACTTTTTAAATCCTACTTTTCACCCTATCTTTATTATTTAAAAGCATAATTTTGAACCTCGGTCGTCATTCCTATTCATTACTTTTTAAATCTTGTTGTAATACCACATTTTCCATCGATTGTTTTGTGATAATGTGCATTTTTGTTCATGTGATACTATGTTTCAACATTTGCCCATGGATGACTTCATCAATTATATAGTGTACATTATACTTCATTTTTTAACTAAGCTGCTGACACACTATTAGGCGTCTCCTCATGTTTCGTGCATTGAAAAATTCATATATGGGTTATCTGTATTTAGCGTGAAAATAATTATTTGTCCAACAATTAGCGATTGGCAACTATTGCAGCTCCTTAAGGAAAGGGAAGTTCTATTTTTCACATGTTTCTATGATTACTAGAACAACATATTTTAATTTTGAAAAGTAGTTTCCAAAATGTGTATTTTGTTAAAACATAATTCTGGAAATTATCTTCTGGAATCGGTATATGTTGTTTCATAAAGTAATTTTAGGATATATGTTTTAACAAAATATATATAATTTTGCAAACTACATTCTAGAATTGATATATGTTTTTCTTTAAAAATAGTTTCAGGAATTATGTGTATTTTGTTAAAACATAATTCCCAAAAATTACTTTTCATAATTGATATATGTTGTTCCAAAAATGATTTCCAAAACTATGCTTTAATAAATAAAAGGTATAATTGGCATAAAAAAATGTAGAGAAGGGAGGAGTTGTACAAAAAATGAGGTGCGAATAGCAAGTGTAAAAAAATACGGGCATGATATAATATAACTGTCGTCCTCGGGTAGGGCCCATTATCACACTATCTTTAATTTCAGTTACAATGCAAGAAATTTCATTTAAGGAAAAAAAAAAAAAAAAGTTCTAATACATAGAATTCCTCTGTATGATTAATTAACATTCAATAGCTTGACTCTTGTCAAGGTATCCGACATTTCACCAATAAAGAAAAAAGGTATCGGTTTGAATGCATAAATTGGTTACGAGAAATCAATAAATCATTGGTCTGAGTATTAATCTCAATTTATTTAAATAAAGTCTTAATTCAAATTTTATAAATAAAAAAAATAAATATAATTGAAATGAAAGAATTTCATTAAATAAAGGTCAATTAGATTATTTGATTGAAATTAATCATCGACAAAGTTAATAAATTATTTATATCAATAACATGATAAAAAAAATTGATGATGAGAATTAAGATTGATTAACAAAAGAGAGTTACCTGAATTTTAATCTAATTTTTATTTTAAGGAATTGAGTAATATATATTTTTATTTTAAGAAAAATTGGTGAATACTAAGATCCATTTTCTAATTTTTTAGTGGGTGTATTAGTGTATATTAGCAATCTCCTGTAAACATTAAAAAAATTGAACGGGACTTCTTAAAATGCATTTTTATAATTTAATAAAGAGAATGTTGTTGTTTTTAGAGTTGTATCTGTCTCTCACTCAAACACATTAACTATGTTTGGACACAAGTTCGTGACTCAAGTTTTGCCAAATTTCCAGGTTAATCGTCAAGAAATGCACAGAAGCCATAACTTGTTTTGCTTTAGCCCAAACGTGGATCAAGTTCTAGGAACATGCAATCAAAAGTAAGTGTTTGATTCAGCATCACATCAAAGATTATTCGTGCGTTTGGATTCAAGTTTAGAAACTCAAAAGTTATAAACTTGCTTCCAATGAGACTTGGATTTGTGGTTGAAAACGCAGAACCAGAAATCACACTATGTGTATCTATTTATCACGTCTAAGTAGAAGCAACAGTACTATATAGCTTCTTAATTCTTATTCTATACATCTTTTTACGTACTTTTGGGATATTGATTTTATGTGGAACTAAAACACATTGTAACTAAACAAAATACATATATAGCATTAACAATTTTTATAACATAAATTTATTATTCCTACATGATTTTAAAATGTATAAATAAGTGTAGACTGGGCTCAATTTGGAGTGGTATGGTGCAAATTGTTATACAATTGGTTGGTACGTATAATTAAGAATCAAATTCAAAATAAAATCTAAACAATAACTTGATGATGTTTGGAATTCCCTCCAACATCTCTATGGGGGAAACCAGTCCTTCAACTCTGATAGTAAACAACAGTTTGCAGCACATTTTCTGGTTGCAATACAGCAAGTTCTATTTGGATTATTACCATATATATTATTTTGCCTTTTGTCTTTTCTTGTGAAATGTACTCCTTTTGAATTTGGATGCAAGCCTTTGGTGTTCTTGAGCTTGATGGAGAGGGTGGAAAAGCAAAAGTAGGAGAATATTTAAATTGGATTGCAAGTTATGTGACAGTTTGAGGAACAAGTTCTGACCAGAGATCTGAGCAATGAGCATGGTCAAAACCTGCACATACACTTTTCCTCATTTTTTGGCTTCTGACTCTTCTCCTTTATCTTCTTTCTATGCAAAGGTCAACAAGGTACCTACCTCTCTTCCCTAACACCAATTCAAACACAAATTATATAATAATACTGTCTCAAATAAAAAGATTCATTCAACTCAGTTTTTAGGATTATAGTGTTTGTCTAAACTATGAGAATTTAAAATATAAGAACAAACATAAATTAACATTTATTTTTATTTATTCTAATTGTATGATACTATTATTTTTCTAATGAAGACAAAAAGAGATTAATGGGACAAAACTCATGCTCTATTCACGGAGTGAGAACACGTTTAGTGGACTCAAGGCATTGATCTTATCTAATTTTATTATTAAAAAAAACCCTCAATTAGGTAAAATAGTGGTGAAATGATAGGATATGGATCTTAGGATTGTGCCAAATTCGTAAACATCAATTGAAGCATATTTTCATTTCTTACGTATATTCTTAATGAATGAAGGAAGAAAGTTATAGATTAGATGTAAAAATTAACAAGTGAAGAAAAATAAGGATAATGTTTGAGTTTTTGTAAAGAAATTGACTATGACCACAAAAAAAGGATTAGTTACTGGACTGTTAATATCTATATCGGTATATATAGCAAATTATACATAGTTGTCATGCATGATCGGAGAATTAGAAGGAAAATTAGGCATTGTGTTAAATTACTTGTCTAATTCTCTTGTCACTCTTTGTATCTTTATTTAACTTAGTTTAATTTTAATTTGCACCACATTTACAAGACAATACTTGTGAAGATTCTCGTGCCTCTCTCACTTAATTACAGTTATTTCTTTCTATTAGTGGGATTACATTCCCCTAACTATAGATTTTCTTGATAGATAGGTTGAACTTTCATGGGTTTTGGTTCTTGCCCCAATGACTTTTTTGTATATCTCATTGTCATCCCCAATGATATTTATTTGACTTGAGTTTTCTCTGAGTCTTAAATAGTAGTGTGAATCTAGTTGAGATTACTTTTGTGACTAAGTATACAAGTCAATCTTTATTTTTTTCAAAAAAAATTCTCCAATTCAGGTGGAAAAAAAACTATCTCTTGTAAGGATTACATGACATATTATCTTTAAGAGTAAATTACTCTCGTATCCCCTTTGTTTTGCTCAAATTTCACTTGATATCCCTCCCTTTTTTCACATTACTTTTACCCTTTTCTATTAACGTCCTTAACTAACATCAATTAAAATATGTGAGCAGACGAAATTGTCCTTATATTTTAATTGTAAAATTCAAATTATCCCCTTCCAATTAGTTTCAGAATTTAGGTTTCACGTTTCATTCCTCTTCTTTATTCATGAGTATTGTTCATTTTCCTCTTGTTGATGAGTTCTTCTTTAACGTCCACGGGGTGCGAGTTCATCTTCCTCTCACGACGTTCACATTCCATTCATCTTCACCATTCGCGAGTTCTTTACCGTTCCTCTTTCAGCTCACGAATTTTTCATTGTTCCTTTTCCAGTTCGCGAGTTCTTCACTATTCTTTTGTTTCTCTTCCTGTTTCACGATTTTTGTTCACACTAGAGTTCTGCTTGTAAGTGACTATTAGACCTTGTATATAGATTAATTTTTAAGAATATTTATTTAATTTTGATTGTTTATTGCTACCTATTTCTGAATGGGATTTTAATGGGGACCAGTTTGAGATCACTTATGATATTTAAAATCATTTGTTTACTATTGTTAATTAAAATAGTGTTGATATTTGGAACCACATGAAATACAATGGATGAACTGAAAATCATTTGTTTATTATTGCTGATTAAAATAGGGCAAAAGAACCTAAATAATATAATTTAAATAAAAAATTACGAGTTTGGGGCTGTGGGTCACGCCCAGATTCAAAATTCGTCTCTAAATCCATCGCTAAATCGGTTAGCGACGAAAAATTTGGTTTTTTTTTTATTTTTGTTTGCGACCAAAATATTCCGTCGCAAAAACTGTTAGTGACTCAAATAAAGATCAAAATTGGCGTAAAATATCATTTAATATTATTTATTTTTATTTTTATTTAATTTGAAAGTATTTTTAGACTTCATGATAGATATGATCTTTTTTACTTTTTTTTAATATTTTTTTATTTAGTATATTTTTTAATATTATATAATTTTATTTAATATATTCTTGATTTTTGGTATATATAATTTTTAATATATAATTTTATTTAATATAATTTCTAAATTTCTATATGATTTTGTTTAATATTTTTTGGATTTTGTATATATAACTAATTTTTAATATAATATTTTATTTAATAAAAATTTTCAATTTGATTTTGGAATTTGAAAAAATTGAAAATTTTTATTTTTTTGATACTTTTCATTTTTTTCTAAATTTTTGTAAATAATTTTTTAATATAGAAAGCATTTTAAATAGAATATTATATTTTGATACTTCTCATTTTTTATATCAAGACTACCACATTATTCTCATCCCTCTCATCATCTCTTTCATCCTCTCATAATTTGATAATTCTCTTTCAAAAAAAGTAGAAGACAATTCCCTTTTTCTTTTTTTGTTCCAGTCAGAACCACGTAGTCGATTAACTCGTCATCGAAATTACACCGAAACTCAGACTTTCTGTCAATCGGTGACTCAATTGTATAAAATTAGTGTGGTCAAAACATATACATCCAAGCGAGAAAGGGATTAAAAAGGATCATCCATCTTTCATGGTGAATGATCAATTGTGCGAGTAAGTTGGTCAATCTCTCTGGGTAAGCGCAATGCAATTCTTTGCATTTCAATTTGATTCACTTTGTCTCACGCAGTTCCACTCCTATTTCTAGAGTTCTGCAATGTTTCGCCGCTCCAAGTGCGCTCTGGAATTAATGGGGTGCTACAATTCCGATTATTGTGTGGTGAGTGCACTTTGGGATGAGTGGAACGAGTGGTAAAGTGTGGAATGAGTGCGGAAAAGTTAAGAATGAATTGCTTTGGGATAAATGGGGTTATTATATAAAAAATCCAAAAAATATTAAACAAAACCATATAAAATTTAGAATATCGAAAAAAGTTACAACGACATTAGAAAAATAAAAAATAGCATGTAATTAACTGAATGAATAATTAAAAAAAGTAGAAAACAAGAAAATTTTGGGATGTTCGAAGATTAAATCACAATTTTGAGGTACTTAGAGGTATTTTTTGGAAAAAAATTTTGACCAAGTCCCCTTCAGGAACTTGCCAGGGGCTTCTCCTCGATATTTCGAAGGCATGGCCACTGGTTTCGCCTCAATCGAACATTCCAATTAAAAGTTATGACCGTCCGAAGTTTATATACGCATCGCTCAATCTGTGCATGACACGTGTCAGGAGTAGGTCACGCCCAGAACCAGGCGTGACTAAGGGGATAGTCACGCCTGGTTTTGGGCGTGACCAACTGCCCCAGATTTGTAAATAGTTTTGAAACAGCCCCAAATTCGTAATTTTTTATTTAAATTGTATTATTTAGGTTCTTTTGCCATTAAAATAGTGTTGATGTTTGGGATCACAGGAACACAAATGCAGGAGCAAAACACTAAATTTGAAGCAAAGGACCATATTCAATCAGAGAAAAAAATTGAAATAAAAATAGAAGAAAAAGGAAGGATGTTAACACTACATATTAAGAAGGTGAATTCACGTCTAACAAAAAGTTGGTTTCTGTCCAATTAGATAATAAACAAAAAAAAAACAAAGTCTTAAAATATTTTCAGGTTGAGAGGAAGAAGATGAGGGTATTTTAAACATAAAAGTTTTCTTAAAAGTCATATGACTAGCATGTGCCTATTTTTTGTTAAATTATTAAACGGTGTTTAGGACAGAGGGGGTCTAAATGTAATGTAAGCTAAACAATTAAGGGATTTTTTTGTAAGATACAAAAAAGAAGGAATATCAAGTAAAATTTAAGCAAAACACAGTAGATGTAGATATAATTTACTCTATCTTTAAAGTTTAAATTATCTTTTAATAAACATTAAATATGTGGAAGTTATTTTTGAGTGACAAAAAAAAAAGTAAAAATACATAAATTATCTTTTATTTTAAACACTCAATCAATATATCTTATTTTCTGTATCTCTCTCCTCCTATTACATTAGAAATCTTATGATACCTATATTTTTGTCTCTTGGTGTTGAATTTGAAGTGTCTATCAAACATTTTCTCAAGAAAAACTACTAAAAATAATAATTAAACATGAACCATTTTTAAATAATTAAACATGAACTTATCGTATATTAAATATATAACATATATAAAATCATGTCTTTTTTTTTAATTTCTAAATTTGTTTAACACGATTCAGTTAAAATACAGGTAGTTGATTTAATGACTACTGGCCACTTCTAAGTGATAATATTGAATTATTCGTTATAAAAAAACAAGATAATATTGAATTATTCGTGAAAGTATCACGCAGATAATATGTCCCTTGTCTGGTATATCTTGGGACTCTATTGTAAATTATTTCATGGAGTTTTGTTTTGAATTCTTATTATACTTTTTTAATTTTCTTAATTATTAAATTAAAAGTATTAAATAAATTTTTATATATTTTAAAATATTAAATATAGTTAATTTTCATTTAATACTTTTGTTCTATAACATTAAAATATCAACAAAATAGGATTATAGAAAACATATCATTAGTCGGATTTTAATTGGTAAACCCAAGGTGGAGCTGAATTTGGATATTAAGATATTAATTATTTGAGTCGTTGCTAGGATTTTTATAACTCTCTTAGTTGGGCCACCATGTGCTGGCTAAATTATGTGGTTTGGAGGAAGTTCTTTCTACGGGGAATCGGATTTTCTGGAGACTGAGGTTAGTCCAGAAGTTGTTAGCTGCACCCTTATTTATATATGTGTTAATAGTGAATATTTTAAATGTATTATCGGTAATTTTTAACTACAAAACTATTTTCACCTAGATTCTATTAACACATGAGATTTTTGATCATGAGATATAGAATCCAAATTTCTATGGTCAGTTCTTTTTTTAAAATAAACAATTATAATTTTTTAACTTAAAAGAATTGTTTAGATATTAATGAACTTAGTAATCATAATTTCAATAATAATATTCAATATTTTAATTTATAATATTTCATTTTAGATTGTAATAATAAATTGAGATTGAAAAAATAAGGTTTAAAGAAGGAATGAAAATTGAGAAAAGTATAGGATGGAAAGTAGGTGTACCAGAAAGTAAATGAAATAAATTTCATTAAAAGACGAATATTACACTATGACTTTCAAACTGATAGTCATTTGTATATGGTGGATCTGTGTTGTGCTGTGGGGGCAATTGTTTTTTGCCACAAGAATTTTTTTTTTATTTGTATATATGTAATAAAAAAATGCCTCCACACAAAAACAAATATTGCCATGATAAGATTTTTTTTTTTGTTTAAAATGAATGTAAAAAATATAAGAAAATAAAAAAGAGAAAAAATTATACTAATTTTAGTAGTTTATCCTTTTAATTTTTAATGTTCTAACTCCTCTAATAGGCATCCACATAGAACTTAATTATTTGATATTTCTTTTATTATGTATTTTATAAAATTTATAATATTTTTTTTTGTGAAAATACTATAAATTATTATTTGTCCCCGTTAAGAATTTTTTTTTGGATCCACCAATGTGTGAGGCATGAATGACGTGTAAAGATGTAAGTGATAGGAATTCAATCTAAAGAAAAATGATTTTTCAGACACGTTTTTTTATAAATTTATAGTAAACAGTCAAGTTATATAATTTTAACACATGTAAAGTAATTTCCTAACTTCTTATGTCTAATTGTGCCACTTGTTTGATTGTGTCATCTAGGGCAAACTACATCCTTCAAGTTTGAATATGAATTTCAAGTTGAACAAACAATATATTGGTGACATTTTTTTTTTACAAAAATCAATAAAATCAATTATAGTAATTTTTTTATTGGTACGTGTAATTACATCTAAAGTGTCTCATAATAATGCCTAGAGGAAGTAAATAATATTTTATTAAATATAAAATATATCACTTTTTTATGCACCAATTTGTTGCATAAGAGAAAACCTCATTTAAATTATTTAAAAATAAATAAAATCGATCAGATAAATTTTAAGAAGCTAAAAGAGAACTAAAGTCATTTCAGTTTACTTTGAAAGAGGAAAAATAGTAAGGTGCGTGTAATTTTTGGACAAAAATAAATCTATGATTTCGTTTCCAAAATGCACATAACTAAAAAAAATATTAATATAAAAACATATTTAGAGGCATGCTTATGTTTTCTTTTACCGTTCTTTAAGGTAAAAAATATTAACTTTTAAATTTTAGAATTTTCTATAAACTATTTTGAGTCATTTACAAGAGACAAAGTAAACACATAGGCAACTTTATTTTTTTTCTTTTTAATTTTTTTAACTCGAGATATTAAAGTGATACAGAGAAAATATTAACTAAAATAATTTTTTTGCCTTATATACATTTTTAATTAAAATCATTCTTATCATAGGTTATTAGTACCTCACTTGGTTTAAATTTTTAAACGTAAATTCGGGCAAAAATATTGAAATAAAGGGATCGATATGATTAGTGCGGTGGCGTGTGGATGGAATAATAAAAGCGGCGAAAGAGAGGCAATAAATGAAGCGCATCAATTTCTTCCCGCGCAATTGCAACAAAAGAAACAAAACATGAAGTTGGCGTGCGCGCTAAATTTCTCTTTCCTTCTCTAGTCTTTGGCGATTGCGATGCGCACACACCACAATCTCTATCATGTAAATGCATAATTATCAATAAAATTAGCGTATTTAAGTTGCGTGCGTGCTTAGTAGTCAAATTTAAAGACATATTTTTTGAAAAAAACTAAAATATTTATCTCATAAAATTTACTCTAAAATAAGTATCAGATTAACATTTTAATTTAATATTAATTATTTTTTTCTTATATTTTTAATAAGGCGATATTTGTTTTAAGGGTTTTATTAATCAGTATTCTTAGTATATTGGTTAAAAAACTGAAATGAGAAAATATTTATTGCGTAAAATATAAGTGAGCATAAAAAAGTTCATTAGCAACACTATTTTTTGTTTTTCAACAAAAATATTTTTACTTTAAATTCTTTAACCTATGTTATAAAGAGTATCTTCAATAAGTAATCTTTCATTGAAGTAGGATTTTAGATCTTCATGGGGTGATTCGGTTGTTATAAAAGAACTGTCAAGATATGTATTTATTTTTTAAAAAAGAAAATTTACTCTCTACATAAAATTGATTAACATTCAATTTAGGACGTATAAAAAATGATTTAAAATCTCAAAATAAAATATAATATTTTTAGAGTAAAAAATGAAAGAGATATTAAGAGTAATATAATATTGTGTGATAAAAAAAAACTAATATCTCAAAATGAGATTTTTCTTGGGAGATTCTGTTGTTAGCTTTTGTATTGTTTTAAAACGGAGGGGGGTAAATGTGAACATAGGTGATTCAATTTACGAGTAGGGAAGCAACTTTGCTTAGCCCATGCATCTCCCCCAACATTTATCCCGGTCATGGTTCCGATTCCAACCCTTCACACTCCACCAATCAATAACACTGACCCACTTTCCACCACGCATACCAATACAATATACCCATTACCCACCCCACCTAATACTTCTACGGTTCTACCCTATAACTACAACTATTCTGTTCCCTTTCATTTCTCTACCAATTTTCCAATTTATGACACACAAAAAAAGAAAAACACTCACCCGAAATTGAAAAAAAAAAATAGAAAAATTAGTGCATGTGGGCTCAACGCTCAAGTAACAAGTTTTCTTGTGTGGTTACGGAAACGAGATAGGCCAAACCACGCAACCCCTTAGATCCTGCGTTTTGTTCAAACGTGTCTGTACTATTAGCTCCCTCCTTTAAACCGGTTCTTGCACTGAACCGGGTTCAGATGCTGACGCTGATGACGTGTCCCATGTTAGTGGGGTCACAGAAGAAAGAGATCGAGGTTCGAGGGTGGATGGATCTGGTGTGGTAGGGTCCACTTTGGCCAGTGGTCAACGGTCAACATGCTTTTAAGATTGCATGGTGTTAGATGATGGGCCCTTAGCCGAAAGCTGAAATGACACTTAGATCCCTTCCTTCCTTCCTTTGCCTTGTCTTCTTTTAATTGCATTTTTTATTTATTTTTTCTCTTTCTCATGTGAGGCTTGCTTGTCTATTGGTTGTTTTTGTTATCATCTTGGAAATGCAAGTGATTTGAATCTTCTTCATTCTTTATTTTATTGCACCTCTATCATCACTTTTGACATGTTCTGTTTGTCTCAATGAATTGCAAAATAAACCACCGCTACGAAATAAATACTTTCAATGATCCTCCTAAGCATTTGATCCAATAAATAAATATCCATGAACAAATATCAATTAAAATCAGTGTGATAACCCTATTGCTTATGTCCTGTTTCGTAAAATTAAATTCAGTGCAATAGGTTTTTTTTTTTTCTTTCTAAAGTTTACTCATTTTTCTGAGTGAAATAGCTTAAAGGATATGAATTTGAAAAGCGTAAAAAGAAAAATCACATGTTACTCATAATTTATGCAAAGTTAATAAATTAATTTACAAGATCGTAACTAGCCTTGATGATTGATTGTGAGTTACAATGCTCATTTGAAGTCTATTCGTATGGGTTTTATTTTAGGGAAGGAATGTTTTTAGTCGTCTCTTTTGTTGAATTGGTAGTACTGGTTAAGTAGTTATGAGTCATTGAAATAAAAAACACTTGTTATGAGTGAAGAAAAAACTTTATTGGGTGGAGTAAAATTTCACTTTGATAACTTTTACATTTTTTAAAATAGGATTTGTTAATGTATGGCTACTTATATTTTGGTTAAAATGCAACCAAGTTGTAATTTGCTAAAATTCTTTCTAAAAATCAAGTAGGTTACCCACTTGTGTTTTAGAAAAAAAATTTAGAATTTATAACTATTTTCCTAAAAAATAAAGTATCCAAGATATAGTTTACTAAAATACTATTTCTAAAAAAATAAGTTAACATTTAAAAAAAAATCTTTAATTATTAATTAGGTGATATCCTTATTATGAAAAAAAAAGGCCCAACATAACGAAAAGGGTCGAATGATTATATAATAAATCTCAATAATTATCCGGGAAATTAATTGCTCCAAAAGATATAAAAAAAATTAAGAAAAAAAATATCTATTTAAAATCCGTGAGATAACTCTATTTCTCTTACTCCATCTTAAATTTTAAAATATCACGATACAGAAGTTTTTGTCTAAATTTAACTTATTCAAATAATTTTACTCATTCATCCGGAAAAAAAAAACATTTTACTCATTCAAATCAATGAAGTGGCTTAAAGGTTAAGAATTACATTACAACAATGTCAAAAAAGCAAAGAAAGAGGAATAAAAAAATCGCAATGCTACTAACAAATTCGAGTCCACGTAAATAACATTACAAGAACGTACGTTAACCTCAATGATTGTGACTTACAATTTACAAATAATAAAGGATCAATTGAAGTTTATTCCAAATGTTATCCTTTGGGGATATACGTTTTACTCGTTGGCTAAACCCTCCTTGCATATAAAGGATTGTATATTTGAATAACTATATTTCATAGCTAATATTCTAGCTATAGTTTAGCTTCTAATTGTGTTTTCTGTGGTAGCATCAGTTTTGGGAAGATTGTTTTATATTTGTTTTCCTGATACTGTTTTCGGGTTGGAGCCTTGGAGGTTATCTTGGGTGGAGGTTCCTTTTTCAGTATTTATATTATCCTTTGTTTGTTTCTCTGCATATTTTAGAAAATGCCTTGTGTGCCGAATATGCTTTATTAATAAATTCGATTTTGCATTTAAAAAAAAAAAGTTTAGCTTCTAATCGTAGAGACAATTGGGTATTATTGTTAATCATGGTTGATTTATTTCCTCATTGAAAATCTTACTCCCTTAAGAACATAATTACTTCAAAGACAATTTCCACAAGCAATGATTAATATATTAGAATTTATTTGGATAGAGAATTTTAATTGGGGAAAGTAATTTATTAGAGAATTTAAAATTTATTGTCTGGATGTTTTTATATGAGGAATTTAAATTTTTGAATTTTTAAAACACAATTTTAAACAACTAAAAATGTGAAATTTAAATTTTCTTCTAAAAATGTGAGAAATTGAAATTTTCTTTTTTTATAAAAGTTATAACCACAACACTCTTTACTCTGTTTCCATTGCATCCATCACCGTATTTTAACCTTCACTACTTCTACGGTACCTATCTCACGCGCCTCTCCGCATATGAGATTCAAAATTTTTAAAATAAAGAAATTCAATTTTTATCCAAAAATAAAATTTTAAAAATAAAAAAATTTAATTTTTTTATCCAAACATAAAATTTTAAAAATAAAAAAATTTTAATTAATATATTTTAATTTCTCTAAATTTTAAATTCTCTAAAATTTTAAAATACTTCATCCAATTCTTTTGATAAACAAGGAAACGCGATCACACTCTAGTATAATTTTTTCGCGTTTTTGCTTCTACCTTGATCACTTCAGTCATTGGAAAGTAAATACCAATTTATTCCAAATTAGTTGCGTCTCCTATCAATTGCATTTAGTCAAGGCGACATAATTCATGAATCCAACTAAAAACAGAGAAGAAATATAATTCTATGTTGGGTTTAATCATTATTGGTGGACAATTAAAATAATAATTTATTAAAATAAACATTTATATTTTTAATATTAGAAAGAGCTAATTAAGAGTTTTATAACAATTTAGATCAATTTAGGATGATGTTCAATTTGCTTCAGGGAAACAATGAGAAGTAATTAGGCAACTAATGAGTGATATTTCAACTTCTCGACAAAAGATCAATTTTGAGAAAATAAATTGATAAATTATGCGTACAATATTGAAAAAAAGATATTTCAAATAATTTTAATTATGAATTTAAAGTTCTCTTGTAAGTAGTAAATAAGGTTAACTTGATTGTTGCAAGAAGAATATGAGTGTTCATAAATTGATCCAATTCATTGTGAATCAAAAAAATTGATATAAAAAATTAAAAATTGAATGAATAAAAAATTGAAAATTTGAATTTTTTTATTAGATCAGATCGGATTTTGAATTGTATTTTAGAATATTATCCAAACCAAACTTATACACTTGTATATATTTTTATTCAGAAATTTATAATATCACTTGTTTCTATTTTTTATTTCTTATATATTTATAAAATAATCATATAACTTATATCTATTAATAAAAAATATATTTAATTAAAAATATTTTTACTAATTATTTGAGTTAAGATGAATAAATATTTTATTATTAGTTGCATAATAGCATATAAATAAAATATTTAATATTAAAATTATTTTATTA
>PYAF01002320.1:84903-156384 GCA_007407185.1 Glycine tomentella
AATGATCGACAAGAGTATCAACTAACATTGGCTTAAAAAAAACATTATCAACATTAATATTATGTAAGTTATACTACTCCAATTTTATTCCACATTTTTCATGATAATTTTATGTGATTATTTAATTATTAGGAATATAGAGGTCATTTAACTAAGCATTTATTGAACAAATACTTATCATACGAGTATTTATAGGTTGTTTCTATAATAGAAAAGAAAACAAGATTGAATAGTTTTCATATAAGTTGTAAGCTATTTTTTACAAGTTATAATCATGAATTTATTATTAAAAATTAATTGAAAGCAATTTATGAACCTATCATAACTTATTTTTATAAGTTCGCTCAAATAATTATATAAATACTTACTTTATGAAATAAAATTAAATAAACTGTAAATAAATTCTTTAAAAAGCACCAATGATACCATACCAAATCATTAGTTTCTTTCTATTTAGACAAATGGAACAATTGACATGATTGAGTAGCATAAATTAAACTTTTTCTTATAAATCAATTATTTTTTTTGAGAAATTAAATGAGAGTTTCTATTAGAAATTAAAATATATAAATTAATTTTAACATTTAAAAGATAATTTATTTTACCCTTTTAGTTCCCATAAATGCTTATTAAAAAATATTCAAACAAAACCTTCATATCACATTCACGACGTGGGATAAAAGATGCAATACGCGAGGTGGAGAGCAATAGCATATCCAAGTCTTGGGAGCCACAACATCAATCTCAACTTTTGTGGTGTCAAATTCAACTGTTCCACTTTCCATTTTCACTTATTTTGTCAGCAATGGTCACCTAATTAAATTCGATCATTTGGATTCTTATCAAACCTAATTTTAGTTAAGCAAAAACTTTGTACCTACTATCATAACATCAATTTATGTTCATATTAGGGTTTTCAATCTTTAACTATGTGAATTTAAGATGGCGTGTTTCTGTCCTTATTAAAAAATTTATTTATTTTTCTCTGATTATATACAAATACAAGCATGCATTACATAGCAACAAGCTTGTGTCGCTTTTCTGTTGATTTTCTAAGAGATTAATGAGCGTTCTTGGTTAGGTCAAATGCAGAATGAAATAAAAATGAAAATATATAATAGGTCTGGTTGAATCTATTCTTGTTTATTTAATTATTTTTTAAAATTATTTTGCAAAGCAAAATATAACCAAAAACTTATTTGACATTCATTATTAGTATTATTCAATAAAATTTAAAACAAAACATGTATTATAGAGAATTTAGCTACATTGTGTGTGGGGGTTTATTAATATCTGTAATAACCTTAAGTTACGGCATGGTTGGCGTCGCGCGGGGATTCACATCAGAAAGCCTTTTACAGGGGTGTGGCGCGGATGGCACCAGGATGGCGCGATCAGTGCCAGGTCCTCTGGAAGCTGGCGCGAGTAGCGTCAGGTTGGCGCGAGTAGCGCCACAGTCTCTGGAGCTTGACGCGATTAGCGCCAAGGTGGCGCGAGTGGCGCCATGGATCTGGAGTTTGGCGCGATCAGCGCCGGTGTGGCGCGGTTGGCGCCAATGCCTCTGGACGCCCACGCGGTTGGCGCGAGAGCGGCGCGAGTCGCGCCACCAGCACCGCCATAGTGGCGCGAGTAGCGCCGGGGCTGGCGCGGGTCGCGCCAGACCTCGGGCAGGCTGAGTATAAAAGGGTCAAAACTCGAAAAATGGAGGGGAAAAAACTTTTCTTCTTCCTTGGACCTCCAAACCTCCATTAATGGCAGTTCCAAGCTTTCTGGGACCCTAGATACTAGCCTAAACACTTGATTTTCGCTGAGAAACTTGAGAGAAAGGATTAGAGAGCTTAAATCCTTCATTTCCTGCTCTTGAACCCCTTTTTGTGAGTGAGACGTGAATTCTCAGAGGAGAAACTCAGAGAACCTGAGTTTTGGCGAAAACCACAGCGTGAGAAGGACACTAAAGCTTGAGAAGGCTGTCCTGAGGGTTTCTGAGTCGTCACTGAGGTAAGAGACTCACGTTTCTCCGTTTAATTTTGACTCTGAGGGGTTCCATGAATAGTAACCCATATGAATTGGGGCTAGAATTAGCCCAGGGTTCAGTAGAGAAACTTGTTCAGGACAATGATAGATGAAGGATTAGCTTTCAGTTTATGATTCTGATAACTTTGAATCTTGGCTCTGTATATGCCTGTGTGACTTGTGTAGAGTCACTTGTTGATGATTTTCTGATAAGCCAGAGCCTTGATTAGGTTGTGTTGAGCCTGATAGGCCAGTGGAATGATGTCTGGGTTAAGGGCCAGACCGTTCTTATGGTATTCTGAATTTTGGGCCATGGTTTAGACATATGATAAGTATTGAGTCTGTGGTGACTCAATGGCCTGATAACAGCTTTGATATTGTTGTATGATCTGAGAAAAAGCCTTGTGTGGGCAGAAATGATTAAACCCTAGGATAGGGGATTTATGATTTGATACATTCTGTGATTGAATTTGGGTGAAATGGATTGTGATATGAAATTACTTATGCCTTGATTAGGCATTGATTCTGAGACTGTTGGCGGTGGAAGCCACAGACCTGGGAAGGAACTACGAGCTGAAACCTTACCAGGTAAGTTCAGTGTTTCTTGGGGATGAATTCCCGCTTTGGTTGCACACCACACTCCTGGGGAGTGTCGGTCATGATTCATGATGCATGCATTGGCTGTGACATTATTGTATTGAGAGTGTATGCATTGGCATTTGATATCTATGCTGTGTTGGAGATGTCTGTTGGCCAATAGAAGAATACCGGCGTTGAGGAGCTCCGCCGTGTATTTTGGACGTTGAGGAGCTCCGTCCCTGGCATCGAGGAGCTCTGCCAGAGATCTGTTGGCCAACGGATATATATATATATACCGGCGTTGAGGAGCTCCGCCGGGTATTTTGGGCGTTGAGGAGCTCCGCCCGTGGCATTGAGGAGCTCTGCCACACTATGACAGGACTGACGTTGAGGAGCTCCGTCAGTGGCGTTGAGGAGCTCCGCCAGGCATTGAGGAGCTCTGCCTCCTGTCATAGATCTGTTTGTGATAATGATTATGTTATATTGAGGCCAGTAGGCCATGTATGAGATGTATATACCTGTTTATGTGCTGTGAATCTGTGGGCCAGGGTGGGAATGATTTCTCAAGAACCCTGAGCTTACTGAGATATGTTATCTCATCCCGTGTGGGGCTTACATGATTTCAGGTGCTGTTTCTGGCAGAGAAGAGCAGTCTCAGGGCAGGAGGCCCAACTGAGACTAGACTACTTGCACTAGGAGCTGGATGGCTCTGTTTTGATTATTTTGATGCTATCTAAATTCTGTACTCCCTCATGAAGGGTTGATATTCTTTTGTATCACCACGGGTTGTGTGGTGTGGACTGTAGATACTCATATGTATATGTACAGAACTTTGTTATATATGATACGTACCATTTCCCTAAAAATAAGTGTCTTATATCTGTTATCTGCCTGTATAATTAAGTGGTCTGGCTTGTTGATATATAATTTGAAAAACTGGATCAGTATGGGATTGTAGTGTGATTTTGTATCGTTGTGATTTACAATTTTGTTATTCCATACATAATGAATCAAGAAAAACGATTCTGCACTTCCGCTGACTACTATTTTATGATAATTGCGCGCTAAACTGATATTATTAATGTTAACGCACCGGAGGCCTACGGGGTGTTACAATATCCATCCTAGTTGGTGTGCATTAGCAAGTTCTACTAAAAAAATTGGACAAAAATATCTAATTATTTCTTCTTTTAATTAATTTTTAATGTCTATTATAGCAACTAAAGTAATTTTTTCCTATTTTAAAAAATATTTCTCTCACCTAACATTTTTCTTTGCTAACTGAAACCAGTTTTGAAGATCCATGCAGTGTTTTTTTTTTTTTTTTTTTCTTTTGAAAATTGCATCTTCGTACTTACTGATAACATAGCTTCTTTATCATCACAATTGAATATGCTCTAAACTGCTCATAAGGTGTTCGATTAAATGATGTTGGTTTAGGTCTTTTTAGTTTTCATATATATTATGAAATTGAATTCAACCAAATGTGTTTGTTATATTCAGGACACTGTGGAAAATAGTGAAGGCAATGAAGTGCAAAGGTTATGGCATTGAAAAATCCTCGAGAGGCAAGAGAAACCTTGAATGCTATGTGTTAGAGAGAGAGATATTTAAAAAAAAAATGAATTATTTAATTATTATAATTATTATAATAGACATTAAAATTAATGGAAACAGAGAAAATTATAGTGATCCAAACAAAAAAGTTTGCTTGCTTATTAGCCGTGGTGCATGCAAACTTACGGTACATTTAACAAATGAAATTAGAATTGTAATTTTTATCTTTAGTTTGTGTTAAAAAAGTTAAAGGGTAAAATTATAGCTTATGTTGCATTTTAGTTCCAATTTGATATGTACCTTTAATTAAGGGGAGTTTAGTATTAAAAAGTAAAATTAAGGGTAGTTGCAGGTAAATTTGTATGGAGTTTGAGTAAAAAAAAAAAACAAATATAAAATTGGTGATGATTGATAACGTACAGTTAGTGATAGTAGTGACCAGGTGCGGACTGACGTTGTTAATTGGGGATTAGATATATGTTATTAAAATGTTATTCTTTCTAGTTTAATTTTTTATATAATTTTTTAATATTACAGTGATTACTTTTATTTTGGAATTAGATATGTTATTGAAATGTTATTTCTTTCTCTTATTTTTTTATCAAATATATAAATTTTACTTTTAAACTTTGTATTTTGAAGATAATGCAATTTTATTTATCTTTTTATATTATTTATTGTGAAAATAATTATATTTTCTTTCTTTTTAGACAAAATATTCAAATACTATCTATTTTTCTTTTGAGTAGTATTGTTTTATCATCTACTCTAGTTATTTTAAACACTATAAATAATTACATTTACAAGATTTTATTAGCATTCACTAATTTGATTATAAATGATTTCATAATTAAAAGTTATTTATTAACATTTGCAATAGGGTAAACTTAAGCTATGTTTGGAAAAACTAGTTCAAAAGTTAATTAGTAGTTGAAAGCTAAAAATTATCTTATTAAATTATTAAGTATTCAATAAAATTAGTTGTTGAAGTAGCTGAAAAGCATAAAATACTAAAAAAATAATAAAATCAATTTTATTTAAAGAGAATAACTAAAAAAATGGATAAATATATTTATGATAAAAATGGAAGAAAATATAAAAATTTATAAGCTAAAAGTTAACATTTTAAAAAAATACTACTTTAAGTAAAATGTTATAGGTTACTAAAAAACTTTTCAAACTAGTAAAAAAAGGATAAAAACTAACTTAAATATCTTATCAAACATAACCTTAATTACAAATAATATATTTCCAATCTCTTGTTTATATATTTTTTTCCTTCCTTTTCTCCTTTTGTCTATGTTTATTGGACATTATTAGTGTATGGATCTAAACATGTCTTTAAATAAATGTTGAAAAAACAAAAAACAAACCAAACATTGAATTGTACTAAAGATATGTCTAAATTACAAGACACTGTATTGTCATAATATTAACACAATTTAATGAAATTAATTTTTTTAATAAGTGTGAATCAATTTTTTTATTTTTATAATCGAGAACCAATGAGGTATAAACTATAAGAATTCATTTGACACCTTGGACATAAAATTAAAGTTTGAATTTGGAATTATATTTTGAAATCACACAATCTACAACTTAGTAAATAATTATATCAAAATTACATACATTTAGATTTTTGAATTCTCATATAAACTATAAGTGTCCATTTGACACATAATTGGGCATAAAGTTAAAGTTTGAAATTGAAATTATAATGTTTAAAAAATAATTTAAACTTAAAATTCTAAAGCTCAATTTGATAAAATTATAATATAATGAAAACCAAATTTGATGTTTCTGATTATTATTTTCTAGATCATAATTCTTAACTTCAAATACCTTGTATAATTATTTTTTTAAAATTTTAATGTTTATATAGTTATCCATATCGCTTGGATAGTCTCACTACCATGGGCAACCCAAATTTCAATGTTCAAGGGGGACCATCTTTGAAAAAAAAATTATATATGCATATCAAATGTTGTAAAATATTAATTATATCAATAATTTATTATAATAATAGAAAATGTATTAAAAAAACAAATTAAACATTTTTTAAAGACCTAAGATCACAAAAAAAAAAAAAATCAATCATTAACATGATCCAATGATTAACAATGCAAATGATGAATTAACACAGGTTGAATTAACAAATTAAATCAGCTTCCCTTAATCTTGAATGAAATATTGCTCAAGATTGACTCATAATCTCATGATCAATGTAGAAATAGAGCAATCATGTAAAAATACTTTGAAATCACTGAGAAAGGCTTTTAGAACTGTTTTGGCTCGATGGGTATCAATATACAACGTTACAAAATCAAGCAAAGTCATTTCCTATTTATAACAGAAAAACATAACAGCTTTAATCGATTAATACGCGCCTAATAATCGATTGTTTTGCTTATGTAATCGATTAATCTAAGAATGTAATCGAGACCTCTAATCCTAATAGAGAAATCCTATTCCATAGGACTTAAAAATAATTTGTTTGGTTGATAATAAATATTATTAAAAATATTTATATAATTATTTTTAACTGAAACTTTGGTGCGACTTTCAAATAAGACATAACGGTATGTGTTATGTATTATTTAATCATATGATGTCATGTGACTTATTTTGTCACATTAGATGATTAATTTAATTTTTTGCTTTTGCAATTAAAGCCTAAAGACTTTTTTTTTTGCAAATTTGATATTCTTATTTTTAATTTAATGTATTTTAAAAGCACACTTTAATTAACTCCTAGTATGATCGCTAATTAAGATTCAAACAGTCATGATTAGTTTCGTAATTGAAAGTCTTCCCTTTCTTTTTATTTTTGTAATTGGAGACCTTTTCAAGTCGTTGCCTTGTCTTCTTTTCTTTGGTTAGTTATGGTCACTATCAAGAAAATTGGAATGTTATATATACGGCTATTGGAAGTGCTAATTAAACTACCAGTATCAATTTGATTAAAAAAAACTACTAGTATCAATCTAATTCTAATATTGAGTTTATTTGATCCAACACTTTGCCTCTGTGATGATAACGACCACAATGTCAGTGATGAATCCAGATCGTTTCAAATTCATGCAAGCCATAATTTTTAATGGTGTGTTTGATGCTATAGGTTGTTTATGCCGAACAAGAAATTATGTGCATAGAAAAGGAGAGGGAAGTAGTCCTCCAATTAATAATAGAATCTGTTGTAACTATTTAACTAATTCTCTTTAGTTAGTTTTATTTAACTATAGTTAGGTTTGTTTAGCTATAGTAACTTGTTATTCTGTTAGGTTTACTTTCGGTTATTTCCCTTAGTTTAGGTCTAGCTTTGTATTACTTAAACTCTCTTCGTCTATCGTAATGTGGTACTAGAAGAGAAATCCTAAATCTTCCGTGTTCAATCCTCTTATTCTTCATGGCTATTCCTGCCAATTGTAACATCCTAACTAATTTTTTTTATTTATTTAATTACTTACTTATTTATTTACTTATTTTAAATTTTATTATTTTATCATTTAATTTTGTTTTTCAACGAAAAATATAAATTGAGGTAGGGACAAAAAAACTAAAATTTTACAAGGAACGTGTATCAGTAAAAATTCTGTGTCATAAAATTTACAAAATATGAAAGGACTGATACATTAGTCAATGTCTCTGTTACAAAAATTTATATAACTACAAAATTCTTTTCCAAAACTTAGCATAACTCCTTTAATATATCAACACTATTCCAGAGCTTCAAGGAATCTGACCATAGCTACCATCTAAAAAAAACATAAAATAAATCTAGTGAGAAATAAATTTCTCAGTAGGCAAATCTAAATCACCAAATGCGTTAATAAGTTAGTAAATAAATCAACATATTATTTAATCCATCCAACACGTTAGTAAGTTAGTAAGTAAATCAACATATTATATAATCCATCAAACACGTAAATAAATCATGAATACATAAAATGCTTCAATGATTGTATGAATGCATGAATGCATGAAATGAAAATGGTCACAGGTGCACATGGCCTCTACATATGTACATTATGTAGGAATGTTGCGGTCGTCTTACGCTAATCATGCATGAATTTCCATGTATTAGCACCTGATCTCTTGTAATATCATAGGCTCGGTGTCCAACATTTGAAACTCGGGTCAATCTCATAAAATCATAGGTCCGATTTCCAACATTTGAAACTCGAATCAATCATAAAAGCATAGGTCCGATCTTGATCAATCTCATTCATGTCACAAAAATTCATAATATAAGGAAGATATTACTCTTCTTCCATAAAGTAAGGTAGTTAACATTTCATACCTTGTCCACGTAAAATTGTACCAACTAAAAATAAATCTATTTAATATTTAGGAGCTGCCAATTTTAGTGGTATAATATATGTAGCAAAGACCGGATTAGTGAAATAATTCGAAATGATTTCACCATGTATGTTTACCATAGTTAGGAATATATCATAGCTGTTTGTCATGAAATATAGTATCCGGGATAACTATCCTTTGAATATTTGAAGCCGTAATAACTAGTTACATACCACCTGGTTAGTTAATATGGTAAGTTATATATGATTATATATAATAATAATAATAATAATAATAATAATAATAATAATAATAATAATAATAATAATAATAATAATAAGGATTCTGGAATAGCCATTTATTTAGATTAGATGCCTCTATCCGGGATTAGTGGTGTAAGGGTAATAGGAACTTAGGCTAACGTGGATAGCTAGGATGATTAGTCGAGTTCACACGATTGCCGGGGTATTTTCAGGATGTTTGGTATAGTCGGACCTGTAAAATACTATGGGTAGCCGAACTCGAGGAAGGATTTGCATGGGGTCTATGGTATGCTCATGGCCGGTTTTGCATGGTTACCATGATATGTATGCATGGTACGTGAATTTAACCGGAATTGCAGGGGTAGTGGGGTGATGCCGAGGTAAGTATAACCTGCAGATGCACTATAAGTATAGTCGGGCTTGCACAGGAGTTGTGGTATAATCGGACTCGGACTTACCGAG
Organism: Glycine tomentella; assembly: GCA_007407185.1. Classification (NCBI taxonomy): domain Eukaryota; kingdom Viridiplantae; phylum Streptophyta; class Magnoliopsida; order Fabales; family Fabaceae; genus Glycine; species Glycine tomentella. Next base: position 94,077 of record PYAF01002320.1, read on the forward strand.
GTGATTACATGGGTGCCGGGTATAGCATACGGGGTGGCTGGACATGCATGCATGGTTGCCGAGATGGCTTTGCATGCTACGTGAAGTTATCTGGAGTGCAGGGTTTAAGCAAGTGCAGCAATATATGTTTAATAAATGAGAGGAACACGGCAGGTGCAGAGTTGCAAAAATGTAAAAGTGAGTGTATGATAAGTGAGGGAAGTTCAGCCATGCCGAGGTGCCAAGGTCTGTAAGGAAGTAGTATCCAGCAAAATTTAGAAGTGCCGAGGTGATTATAGGTCTGAAATATATTTACGTGGGAAAGGATGGCATAGCTTGCATGGCTGCCGGAATCTATGTAATCCTATGTGCCGAGGTGTATATATATGTATACTAAGGGAGCAGGAACTGGCAGTTCATATAGACCGAGGTCTATATAAAGAAGAAGCATGATTCAGCAGTGCATGTGGGCCGAGTTCTATATAGAGAAGGAGTATAATTCCGGTAATGAAATTAGGCCGAGGTGTGTATGCGTATAAGCCTATGGGGTATTTGGTTTGTGTAGCATCCCTTATTAGTTTATGAAGAATATGAGTGCTGGATCGATAACTTATCAGAAAAGCCGAGGTGGTTGAAAAAGATACGTAACTTTAACTCGACCGTGCAGAGGTGTGGGTCTTTTACTACTTACGTACCATTCATCCATGCTATTTTAATTCTAATAGTTAATTCTAAATTGTCTATAACCCATAAAATTATTTATGTATATTCCAAGTCCTTAACAATTTATAAATTCCTGTGTAATCTAGCTAAAAATATCACCGTATCCTTATTATAAAACTTAGATTATTAACTAATATAAAGGTTAAATAGAATCTAAGAATTACATAAATTAAATTTAGTTAATTTCTAAGTTAGAGATTGAAGCCTAGCCTACCTTAAAAAAATTTGGTGGATTGCTTATAGTCGGGATAATTTTAAGATAGAAAGATTTTGCGTAAAAGAAAGTGGTAGAGAAAGTTTATGAAGAGAGGAAGCTGAGAGTTGTTGTGCCGAGAGTTTGAATCTCCAGTGCTATTTATACTACTTGATCTAGTTAGGATAGAAGGAATTTAGTTAGAAAGTAACTTAGTTAGGAAAATATCTAGATTTTTCCTTATCTAATCATCATTACTAATATTCCCTTCATTTAATGGTATGTGTACGTAGAAAGCTTCCAAAGCTTGTTCTTGTTTATTGACTCCCCCTGATGCCACCTGGAAGAGTCATAAAAAAAATCTTGGACAGCTTATGAACTACTCCTCGATTTTTTTAAAAAATTTTACGTGCTGAAAACTTATTCTAGTTTAAAATTTGTCCTTATTTTACTGTTATAATTTAATCATAAAATATATTTTTGAGGATATTACACCAATAACACCCATATGGGTTCTTCAAGTGATGATTTACTCAATCCTTACTTTCTACATCATTCTGATGGTCCCAACATTGTTCTTGTGTCTCAAACACTAACGGTGAAAAACTACATTTCGTGGTCGCGTACAATGTTAATCGCACTTTCTTGCAAGAACAAAGTTGTGTTCATTGATGGTTCTTTGCTCAACCTTGACGGATCTGACCCTCGACTGTTGGCTTCTTGGGTTCGTTGTAATAACTTTGTCATTTCTTGGATTTTAAACTCGATCTTAAAGGAGATTGTAGCTAGCATCATCAATGACTACTTTGTGGCTGAGATGTGGAGTGGTTGCAGAAAAGGTTCCTAAAACATAATGGTCCTAGGGTTTACAAACTCCGAAGGGATCTGGTCAATCTGAAACAAGGTAATGATTCGGTTAGTGTATACTATACAAAAACCAAATCTTTGTGGGAAGAACTTGCAAACTTCAGCCCTTCTTACTAGTGTAATAGGTGTACGTGTGAAGGGATTAGCAAGTTGAAAGCCTACTTCGAAGCTGAGTACTTCATGACCTTCTTGATGGGTCTTGAGGAAACCTTTTCTCAGGTACATGGTTAGCTTTTACTGATCGTTTCTCTTCCTTCGGTCACACAAGTATTCTCTTTAATTGATCAAGAAGAGAGTCAAAGGGACATTGGATCGGGGTTTGACCTTTCTACTGCCGTGATCTGTGTTGCCAAGCAAGTGTCTGGTTTGCTTGGCAGATTCAATGATAATCGTCAAAATAGACCTTACTGCACTCACTACTAGTTTCATGGTCACACGGTAGAGAAGTGCTTCAAAGTCCAAGGCTATCCTCCGGGCTTTAAACCTCGACCTAGGCCTTCTATGATCAATCAAGTATCTGAAGAACATGCTATTTCTAATTCTTCATTCTTGAATAGTTTTACTCGAGAACAATGCAACCAACGTGTTTCAATGTTCTCAAATTATATGGAAAATAATGTTTCTGTTGCTGAGCCAAATAACCCTACTGGTACCAATCACATGATAGGTGTTTGCTTATTTGTCTCTGTTTCCTCTATATTGTCTAAACCTAATTGTTGGATAATAGGTACTAGTGCATCTAAACATATTTGTATTCATTCGAAATTATTTACCTCACTAAGATAGATACATGGTCACTCTGTGATTTTACCTAATAATGCTTCTTTCTCTATTTCTCATATTGGTGACGTTGTGATAAAACCTCAATTTAATTGCAATTAACTAAATTAATTATAATTAAATAGTGTAAAAAAGATCTTTAATAAATTATAATTAACTAAATTAATTACTTTTCTTAAATAGTGTAAATTAGTTGAATGATTCTTATAATTATGATGAGAAAGAGTAGTGATTAAAGTGTCTTTTTAAAATACATTAAATTAAAAATAAAAATATCAAATTTGCAAAAATGTGTTGGATAATGTTCCGTTTAATGCTTGGCCCAAATCCCTAGGAGTTGAAAAAGGGAATGTTGACTTGGGCCCAAATCCTAAGGGTTGACCTCGGCCCAATTCCCCTGTTTAGGGTGCAGTAATCCTAAACCTAATTCTCTCTATAAATACTACATTTATAGATGGAGACTGTGACGAAGACAGACCAGACGCAGACGTAAAAGACCTGTAGAAGAGTGCAGAGTAAAACAGTGGTAAGGAAGTGTGTCTCCGACAGTTGGCTGTTGAGAGTGTCTCCGAGAGGTTGAGAGCAACTCTTGTTGAGAGTGAATGTCCACCATTGTGAGTGACTCCGGCATGAGGCCGTTGAGTGTCTGTAACCATTATTATTGAGAATAGTGGATTGTTCTGGACTAGGTCCCGTGGGTTTTCCTGTTGGAGGTTTTCTCCCATGTAAAGCTATTTGTGTGCTGTTATTCTCTCCCTTATATCTCTCGCGCATCCTTCGTTGTTTTTTGATTCACGTTTCCGCGCTTTATTACTGTTTGATTGATTGCGGGTTGAGTCCAGTGACTCCCTGTGTTTTTGGTGGTTGGTTGGAAGTGTTACTCCCAGCCGAGAAGGTGTGTGGTGCCGAGTTACCACAACAAAAGGTCCTAATTAGGCTTTAATTGCCAAAAAAAAAAAATCATTTGACATGACAAAATAAGTTAGTGACATTAGATAATTGAATAACATATAACATATATCAATATGAGTTATTTTAAAATTACGCTAAAATAACGATTTTTATTTTTATGAGAATCAAAGAGTAAAGGGTATTTTTGTTAGAACCTATAATTATTTATCACATTAAATGATCTAATAATTTTTATCATAATATTTTTTTTTAACTCTGAAAAAGTTAGAACAACTTTAGTGTTGGGTCTTGGAGAGGGATCTTCAGCTGAAGATTTCTTCTTTCCCAGATCCACCATTAAAGGGAGAATGAAGATCTCCACGTGGAGATCCGATTCTTTCCCAAGAACCCTGAAGATCTGCACGGAGTTCAAAAAATGATTTTTTTACGTGAGAGGACGAAAAAAATAAAAAAAAATAAAACAAAATTAAAAGTTAAAATTAATTACTTAAAATTAATTACATGCTTTATTAATATTCATATATTTTTTCATGTTTTATTAATTAAAATTAATTAATTAATTAATTAAATTAAATATTTAAAAGTGGGGTCCATGTGAGACCCATTAAAATTATCTAAGAGCTCAATTTGGGATCTATCACTAAAGGAAAAAATGTCACATATCTTAATAGATCTTCAATCATACGTGACATTATTGGGTCTACTAAAAAATAGTCTAAGATCCCAATTTTGAATCTACCACTAAAAATACTCTTATATTCTCATCCTATATGGAAACAATTTTGTAGAAAACATTAATAAAAAAAATTTGAAAAATAAAATTTTCCAATTTCAAATTACTAGAAAACTAAAGTTTCTTTGTATCATACACCTCCTAACCGATTCGCAGCTAATTAATATGAGTTGCAATTTAGATTTCTTACCATAATTTTTAATTATTTTTTATTTTACTTTATATAATATATATATATATATATATGAATAAATTAACTTCAATTTTATATAATTTATTTTGGATGTTTTTATGGAGATGTATTAAATAGACACATTTTCTGTTGAGAATTCAAATTGTAGTTACAAAGATATCTTAATCTTAATAAAAAAAAAACTGATATTTTGACATGGTTTAATCTTATGTAAGAAAGATCTCAACATCATTTGACAAAGATATGTAACAATTTTGTTATTGTTTCCTTTTCCTTTAATAATTTTTGTTATTGTCCAAAATCTGATGCTATTCTTCTCACGCAACAAAATCCAACCCTCTGAATCACTGAACAAAGAAAATAAAGGAAAAATTGGGAACCGTTTTGGATTTGTGATACCATGAAAGAGCCCTTACCAATACCATACACCGAGTGACAACCAATGAACCAGCCCACTTAAAAATTTCCCCTCGCAACATTAACATGCTCGCATTAATCGCATAAATGGAAAGGTCCTTATTGTCATTTCACAACCTCACAAATCACAATAATTCCATGGCCAACGATAGAGAAAGATTAAAAAAACACAAAATGAAAAATAAAAAATAAAAAAAAGAAAAAGAAAGGATGATAAAATATTATTCAAAGAAAATTAGTTTATATACTTTAAATTTTTATACCGTTATTTAATTAGAAATTATTATATACAGTAAATTTATTAATTTTTTAAAATATTAAAAATTATTATTTATTTTTAATTGATTAACAATATAAAAATGTTGATATAGAGAAATTAAACTCTTATTAAAAATAAATTATGTTTCTATGTTTTGTATATAAGATATTTCACACTAATATATCAAAATTATAGTGATTATATTTTTTAAGACAATTATGATAAGAAATAATAAATATACCATAATGATTAATGACAGAATAAAAATCTTTTAAACTATTAATGGAAAGCCTGTTTATTCTAAAAATAATGGATAAGGAAGATTTATTTTATTTTATTTATTTATTTTTAAAAAAGAATGAATGAAAGGTCATTACACATTACAGCCACAGCCGAGAAACCCACAGGAAAAGGAAGGAAAAGAGAAAGAAAAGTAGAAAACTACACTCTAGAGGTCCATTCTCAATCTTATTAATATATTTTTGTGTAGATGAAGATCAAGAGAAGGTGTTGTTGTGATTGTGAGTTGTGTTGTTATGGTACCTCCCTTCAACCACAAATCCTCTCTACCTCTACCACCCATTCTCTTCTCTCTCTCTCTCTCTTTCTCCCTCCCTCTCTCACCTTCTCAATCTCATCACCACCACCATCATCATGATCTTCTCCAATCTCTATAACCTTCAATCCCTCAAAACCTCACCATTAAACCAAATGAATTGACCCTTTTGTGAGAACAATTACCCCTAAGAAAAGGGCAAAGGCTGCAACTTTTTCTTAACCAATCACAACATTTTTCAACGTTTTTTGGTTCGGTTTGGTTTTCTGGGTCGTCTTGGAATTCAAAAAAGATTCCAACTTTGAAGATGGGTAGGGGCGGAACCGCCGCGGCGGCGGTGGAGATTGCCGAACCAGGTTCAAGGCCGGTTTTTTTCAAAGAACAGCGTTATAGGGGCGTCAGAAAAAGACCGTGGGGCCGGTTCGCCGCCGAAATCAGAGACCCTTTGAAGAAAGCCAGGGTTTGGCTCGGAACCTTCGACACCGCCGAGGAGGCGGCTCGTGCCTATGACACGGCGGCGAGAACCCTCCGGGGACCAAAAGCTAAGACCAATTTCCCACTTTCTCGGCCGTTCTACCACCCCGATCCGTTTTCCGATCACCGGTACTTTGACGGCGCTGGCGCCGGCGAAGATTTCCACCATCACCGGCGACCCACCTCCAGTGGCATGAGCAGCACCGTAGAATCCTTCAGCGGCCCACGTGCCGCCCTGCCGGCGACGGCGCCGGTGACGGTCGGCCGGATATATCCCCGGACGCCACCCGTGGTTCCCGAGGACTGCCGCAGCGACTGCGACTCGTCGTCATCCGTCGTGGACGACGGCGACGGCGACGGCGACAACGTGGCATCGTCGTTCCGGCGAGAACCGTTGCCGTTTGATCTAAACGTGTTGCCGTTGGACGATGCTGACGTGGCAACCGATGATTTGTTCTGCACCGTTCTTTGCCTCTGACGAGAAGAAATTGAAAACTGCACTAAATGATATATTTTGTTCGTTGAAGGAAAGGAATTATTAATTTTTCTTTTTTTACTCTTTATTATCTACTTGAATTTTTTTTTTTTGTCTTTCTCTTTTTCCCCCCTTTTTTTACTCTGCGGAGAAAAATGAAAAAGAAAAATATGATTGATGATCAGTTATGAAGATTATGGTAATATGATCTTAATTTCTGTGAAGAGTAAACTTCAGGTTATTGTTTCAATTTTTTCTCTCTCTAATTTTCTTTACTTTTTTTTAGTGTAATGACAAACCAAAAAAAGTTGAAAGCAATATTTTACGTTTGATAGGAGAATTAATTTGCATTAACGCTTACCTGACAAATCATACTTGGTGTGTGTCTGTATGTATAATACGAGTTAAAGAACAAAATTAGTTATCATTGATGATCAATGATCATTCATCACATTTAGAGGCCTAGTTTTCTATCTATGGTTTGATTCTTTTTGCCCATGTTGATTTTTTGCCCATTGTATTTTGATTGAGCGAGACTATTGAATGCAATGGATACTTATCAAAACATATTGCATTTTGGTTCAGTTGATTTTAAATTTGTGTTTTACTTGAGTGGGTGGACAATTTTGATTGGTCACGAAACATGGCTTTTTTAGTGTACAAATGTACAATAGCATAGCTTTTCCAATAACCCTATTTTTATTTTTTTTCTCCCCTCATTTGAGCTAACCAAGATAGCTTGGGAAGCAACTTTGTTAGGTAAGGGAGGTAGATGGTGATAATTTCTTGTTTCTTTTTCTCATTGTGGGAGCAATGGCAATAGGAAAAGAACAATCATGTTGCCTTCTATAACACTCAAGATGTTTGGCAGGGTGAGTAATTTGGATTTTGGGCGGTGAATGATTAGATAGAGAGATATGCTTCTCTTTTTATTGATATTTTATCCTCTCTAATAATAACTTGCCATGCGTTGGAACTTATACCGCCTAAAGAAAAGAATCAATCCACATCTCAATTCCAAGGAGCACACGGTTTTTCATGTACGAACTTCTAAGAAATGTACCTAGTGCTAGAAAAAGGAGATGTTAGAAATTTGAAGTTTGATCCATGTAAAGGTTGTTTACCCGTCAATTCACCTTAATAACTTAGTTGGGTTGTCTTTAAATTCTAAACAGAAAATTCATGGGGAAGGTATTGTGTGGTATGGAGAGTTTGACAACTAAGAAATTTAGGTTTACCTTAATTTTCCTACCTCACTGTAATAGCTTTTATTAAAAGATCACATGTGTCCTCTCCGAAGGATACTCTTATTAAGATCATTGAAGGACTTCTGTTGTAATAGGTTGTTCTTGATCATGCTTTTATTTTAATTCAATAGGAAATAATGAAAGGCACACACGAGATCATTGAAAAGTCAACATTATGGTCGTTTGAACTCAGAAGTGATGCTTTTGAAGAAGGGGATTGCAACATGTAAAGCAACTCTATTGGAATCAATTGGAATTGAATGGCAATTGAAAAATTTTCTTGTCCCTTTCCCAAACTACATGAAATGGAACTTTCAAGGTAGCCTTCACTGGCCATAGCATATACATATGGTAGCCGAACCATTCGGGCCTTCTCATCTTGGTGCAGCTCACTTTGGCCCTAATTGTCATGTTTGGCTTGATGCTTTCTTAATCGACACTTGTGTATAATAAGTTTAAATGAGATTTTCTTCTTTGTTTGCCAACTTGTATATCCGTTTTGAACATAAAAATTAAAGAAACCCAAAAGAGAATAATTGAATGATGCTCATCATATTCCTGTGTCTAATGCTCTGTGATTGTATGGCCACTAGTGCTTGGCTCAAATCTACTTTGGCATGCAAAGAAAGTGGTAAAAAGAGAGTTGTTTAGGTGAAAATCTCTTAGTTTAATAACTTTAAACATTAAGAACCAATCTCTCAATTCGACATGTAACTTATGCCCGGTGATTGTATTGCCAATTTCTTTGTAAACAAAAAGATTTGTTTAAAGGGTTATTTAAACCAAAAAGATGAAAACTATCAAATGTATGGATGGATTGTTTTGATTTAATGAAAAGTCTCAAGTTTGAGTTCTAAGTATTTACGTTAAATATTAAAAAGAAAAAAAAAACTAAGTATTTACGTAGTTTTTTTAGTTTTTATTAAAAAGAAAAACTTTATCACTTATAATAATCTTATCTCAGTTATATAAGATTATTTTTCATGAAAAATATTTGTTATGTTTTATATATATATATATATATATATATATATATATATATATATATATACACCAAAAGGGTGAAGGGAGTTTGATTATTGGATGCAACAATAGTGATTGATACCTACCAACCCATGGTTAAGAATTCTTTAGATTCAGATTTCCAAAATTGAATCGGGCTATATGTTTTTTTTTTTTTTTTTTTTAAATTCTAAGGACTTTGATTATGATTAGGGTTGGTATGTTAAATTCTTGGCAATAGGTGCTGGGGGTTGGACCACTTTCACTTTGAAGGTTTGGCTAATTTCTCTAGGTGGAATAAATAACTACCAAGCTTGGGGACGGGTGAGGAGTGACTCAAGTGATGACAAATTAGGTTAAAGGTGAAGGAGGGAGTCGATGCAATTGCTGGTGAGGAGAGTGTGGTTACAAAAATGGTAAATGTGTTACTGATCATATCACGGGCCCCATATGCATTTATTATTAGAGGCAACACAGTGGGCCGAGAAACATGCACCACAGAGTATATTGACCCTTGTTACTCATAAAGTGAAACAATGAATTGTTCAAGGGTGGCCAAGTGTTGGACCAATTTTTTTTTTTATAAAAAAAGTGGACTGGGTGAGCCTGCAGTAAAATAAATAAATGAAGAGGAATTAAGGGGACAAAAGTAGAAAGAGGGAAAGGGAAAAATTAAAAAAGATGAAGTTGTCGAATAAAAAGAAATGGAAGAGAAGCTAAGTGGAGTTCATAATAATTGCAATGACCTTGGTGTGAATTCAATGATTTATCTTTGGTAGATCTCATAATAAGCCTTGTTTCTGATAGAAATATTTTGACGCTACCGATTGAGATGAAACAAAATAAGACAACATATCTTATGTATTAATTTTGGTGATGTCACAATGGTTTAATATATCAAATCATATATTGTTTTTTCGATAAAGTTAAAGTACAGAATTAGCAAAAACAAAATTCGACTATCTCAATTGAAAAAAAAAAAATAGTATAACTTTTTACAGTATGAGAGTAAGTTTGGCTACTATGATACCAAATCTTTTTTTATATAGCAAAAATATACCAAATCTGTAGATACACAATTACACACATAGTTACGTATTTGTTATATTTTATAAGACAGCGTGCAAGAGTGAAACTCTTTTTGTACGGTAGGAAAGTTAATTTACACTGTTAGATCTTTTTAACTTATAATTTATTTTTTTTCGTTTTTATTTTTCTAATCAAAGGCCAATAATTTTTTTTTCTCCTTTTCCCATTTTGTCCCTATGTTACAATCTTCCACACCCACCGGCAACAACACACCATGCCATCCCTATCGACTACCGAGAGTCGACTTTCGTCGATGTCGTAACAACCTCGATGCCCTCGTCAACGACAACCCCTCCGCTGCTTCCAAAGAAACACTGCCAACCACAACTCCACAAGGACAACAAACGGTGGTGTCATGACAATCACAGTGAGGGGAAGTCATGGAAATACAAAAAATTTAATCAACCCACTCCCAAATTTACATAAATTTTTCAGTAAATAAGATTGTTCAAGGAACACTTAATTGAAAAGCATCATGAACAGAGTCAAATTACACAGAGTCACAACCAGATATTATTCAAGCAACACGTAATTACAAAGCATCATGAACACGATCAAATTACATAGAGCCACAACCAAATATGATAAAAGAATAAGGTGGAGAAGAAGAGTTTGGGTTTGGGGGAAAAGAGATCCCCAGAGAGAAAGAGATTCTCCAAGGGACAAAATTGGGAAAGGGAGAAAGAAAGAAAAAAAAGAAGAAAAAAGAAAGAAGTAAATTCTGAAACATACATTATAAATTAAAAAGATCTAACGGCGTAAATCAACTTTCCTACCGTGCGAAAAGAGTTTCACTCTCGCACGCTAGACTCCGTCATTTTATAACTGAAATGTGAAAAGCATTAGATATTTTTAGTAGAGTTAAAACAAAATTAATAAATGTTTTTTGTTTCTATAATTAATTTCAATTTTTAAAAATAATATTTTGTTTATTATTTTGTCAAAATAGATATATTAAAATTTTATTTAATTAATTAAAATTAAATTAATGATTTCAAGTATAGATGTATAAATATTTATATAATATGTATACACATACTAAAGCTGTTATCAATGTAAATTTATATTTGAGTAACAAATTTCTTCAAAGTGACTATGAATGCATACTCTCATACATTAGTTGGTACGATTTTTAATTTAAATCAACCCACTATTGAATAACACATTTATGTAATTTATACTGAGCAAAAGAAAATTGAGAATAAAAACAATTATGTACTTTTTTTGGTCTTAAAATTTTCTCAATATATCATGCTATATATTTTTGTCTTTTGATAATGTTAAGCAACTAAGTCTACATTTGGGATGGTTTCTCGTTTTGATTTTTGAAAATTTTAAAAATCAAAATAAGTTTTGGTTTAGAGTTTTGATTTAATCTTTGTTTTTAGTTTTAAAAAAGATGTTATGAATTGAAGATAAATTAAATGAGTTAACCGATTTATCTTATCTTACTTTATTATGAAATAATGTCGGTAAAAGAGGTAGCGAGATGGGAGTGGCGACAGTGATAATGGTGGCAATGTAGTGATGTTAGTGGAATAGTGGTGGTGGCGACTGTGACGTCGATGGTGGGGATGGAATAGTGGTGGTGGTGGTGGAGGAATGATGATGGTGACAGTAGTAGCAGTGAAATGGTGATGGTGTTAATAATAGTGGGAGAATAGTGATGACAATGTTTTAAAGCCCAGATCGACTTGATTGATTGGACTAGTTCGACCGCAACTCGAAGGTCTGGATGGGTCAAGTTGCCTATTGTATCAACCATGCATTAAATCTCAGCCAACTCGATACGACCCGATTGAGTTTGCGGTTAAATTGATTACCCACTGACTCAAGCCTGGTCATGCTCAAGGGAGGAAACACCTTGGGTCATGTGGATCAATTAAGGTTGGGTATAAAATTTTCATTTTTTATAATAGAGATTGGGTCATGTGGGTCAACTTGTAACTTATTGGTTCAACCATTAACCTAGTGATCCAATGCTGTGATTCGATCAATCACCAATTCAAATTTTAAAATTATAGGTGTTGTTGGGGTGAAATAGTAGCAACAACGACGACAATGACAATGGAGACAATTGAGTGGTAGCAACGATGGTGGTAGCAGTGATAGTGATAGTAGCAGCGACAACAATGGTGAAGGCAGCGACGGTGTGGTGATGGAATTCTATACCGATTTTGGCACCCATTGTGGGACACAATGAAGCTTTTTCCCAAATGCGCCACAGGTTTTGCTTTGAAAGATGGAAAGAACACAATGGCAACGAATTACTACAACAAAGAGGAAAACTTGGCCCCAAACCGACCCTGGAGGAGTTGCTTGCCATCATGAATGGGTTCAGGAGGAGAATGCAGAGGCCTATAGGATGACAAAAGAGATGTGTAGGTAAAGCAAGGAGATTAGGAGGAAGGTTGATGAAGTCAGTGCAGGCTTAAATCACAAACCTAAGAAAGGTAAAGGCAAAGCAGCGGTGGAGCCACCAAGATGCTTTTAACCTTTCTTGACATAGCTAGATTAAAGCCAAGTCCATCTTGCCACATTTCTTAGTCCCTAAGGTGAAGTATTTTGGTGGATCTTAAGACCTGGATCAACATCTGAAGACCTTTTACTCTCATATGTTAATAAGTGGTCACTTAATTATAAGATGTTCATAGGGACATTGTTAGGGGTAGCATTGAGCTGGTTTAGTAGTATTAATTGTTGGAAGTGGAAGTCCCACATCGGTGGGCTTCCAACAAGTGAGAGGTGTGGTGTGCTATAAATACACACCTCCTCCACCCTTTGTAATCATCCCAAAACCAAGAGAGAATAAATATAGAGACAAGTTCTCTTGTAAGGTTTCTCCTTGAGTGTATTCTCCTAGTATAAGAGAGAGTGGTAAATTTGTACTCTCCTTATTTTAGAGAGAGGTGTGGAAATTTCTTCCACTTAGTGAAAATTCTTCTGTTCTTGTCCCTTGTTTTTTCCCTTATTTGTTGAGGGTTTTCTACTATAAATTTGTGTGTCCATTTCTCCTTTTCTCATCTCTTATTTTAGCTGTGTGTGTTATCACTTCGTCACTCTGGTATCTAACATTAATGATAGGTTGATCATTGGCTTTGAAGATTTCTCCTATCAGTTTGTCATAGTTTGTGGCGAACAAGGGAAAGATGTCGACTATGGCAGATTTGTTTGACGTACACCAATGGCCAGGTATGTCCTTGAAAGACTTAACAAGGTTTAATGGGGTTGGTTCGAGTTTCTGACCTAGATGAGAGGATGTTCATGGCGACTTTTTGGCAAAGGGCTATGACAGGATAGTTTGAGGAGTCTTTAGTTTGAAGGAAGGCGAGGATACAATCAAGGGCCATGTGCCATATTAAGTATGAGTACATACATTTGTGGGGTTAATGTATATATACTTATTTTTTAGGATGAGTATGTTAGCAAATTATAACTAGACATTATCTTAAAACATATCAATTATATAGTTTATTAACGTACACGCATTCATACTAAAAAATAATAATTGTGTCTACGATAATAAATTCTTGCATATAACAAATACTAAAAAAACAACTTTGTATATGTTAGCAAATTCCTATATATAGCATACCCGAAATGTAAAAAATAATTTTGAAAACTAATTTCCTTGAGTACGAATAAGATTATGCTTAATTGGATAAGACTTATTGGGCTTGGCTCAATTGGACTTTCATTAAAGGTTTGGTTGCCATGAGAGGTTCTGAAAACTTGTACAGGTTTTCATTCGTTTTGGACTAGTGAAAATATATTTATTCTCAGATGGATTTAAGTTATTATATATGTATTTATTTGGCTTCAAATGGTTATGATAGACATCTATCAATGAATACATTAATATGTTCATGTCGCTTGATACAGTGTATATGAAGCTGACTTAGTAGTTAGTAGATGTTATCCCTGTGGTTAAGACATCCATTGGAAGCTTTGGTCGTGTTTGTGCTGTAAAGTTTTCTTATCCTCACCTATTCTCTTGGTTTCTCAGGGAGTTTTCTTATCTTCATCCCATATATATATAATTAACGTTATCTTTATTTGCTGAAAGCAAATATCATATAATTGAAAGTCATGAGACTCAACATTTGACTCATAATTCTGATTGCTGTTAGCATAAATGGGATGAAGAAATACTTATTTCTATATATAAAAAAGATTAACATTATCTTTTTTTTTTTTTTTTTTTTTTCTGAAAGCAAGTATCTCTTAATCGAAAGCCATGAGAATAACCCTCAAAGATTATTTAACATTATCACTGTATGTATATGAGAAAGCTCAAGTCCAATTGCCTCACACTATGTCAAGAAAGAGGAGAATGGTGTTAAAGGAATTGGTTCACTGAGATCTTAATACACCCTAAACTTCTCTAGACACTAGACAAGAAGACTGGGCATGCAGGCTTCCTTAATCAAGGCTTAGTTCTTACTAAAAGATTGTTCGTGAACATGTATCGTGATCTAGGTTATTACTAGTTTTTTTTTTAAAAATGTTTTTGAAAAGAAATAATTAAAAAACATTTTGTAATTTGGTTTTCAAAACTGTTTTAGAAATGAAAAAAAAAAAAAAGAAAAGGAAAACACCAATACAATCTCAGTTTCAACGGTAATGAAGCAAAGATAAAATATATGTTATTGACACATCATTTTCATTAGGCCCAACAAATTGATGTGTTAATTTTTGGTCCAGTGCAGGCTCAAATCCAGTACCCCCTATGAAAGTTATGCTATGTATGGATCACCATTCATTATGCTTGAATTTCAAACAATCAGTTCACTGGAAGTGGTACACTTAAGTCAACTTCTAAAAAATATTACATCCAATGAGTCTAGTGTTGATTATTGATAGAACTGTAGAAACGTACATTTTGGTAAGCAGTGGCGGATATAAGACCCTGGATTAGTGAGGACAATTTATTTAAAAAAATAAAAAATTGATAATTATCATTATCATATAGGATAGTTGGGTTCAAACATGAAGATAAAAGGTACAAAATATAAAATTTTAAGATAAATATGTACATTTTATTAAAATAAGATGATACATTTACTTACTCTCACATGTGAACTATAAGAAAATTCAAATATATAAAATTACAGGATGCAAAATATAAAATTAGGAAGTACAAAATATAATATTTTTGGACAAATATTAATGGTTTTATTGAAATGAGGGGGTGCATTTGTCAACCCTCATTTCAACCTGGCTCCGCCAGTGTTGGTAAGACTGTCAATTTTTTATTTATTAAAATTGTAAAAGAAAAGAGAAAAAGAAAATTTGGAGTCCAAATGGAGCAAATTAATCTTTTTGGGTCTGTCTTGCTCGCTTGCAGAACAAGTTGCAATAAAAGATAATCTGCATCAAATTGTGGTTGATTGGGCATTTGCAAGAAGACACCAAATTCCAAATTCAGATAAAATTATATGTATTCTTATTTTACTTTCAGATGAACTCTCAAATATCCCCTCTTAAGGCTCCTCACTGCCCAATAAACTTATATACCAAAATTAAACAAGTTCACCATAGTTTCCAAATAAGATTTGGATTCTGTTTTCCAAGTAATTTAGCTTCTCCATTTATAGTATTTGAACCAATAGAGCAAAGTAGAAAATTGAGGGCAGTAAAGTGATGAGATGGAAAGCCGTTCTTCATGATGTTTGCCACTAATGGGAGAAAAGAATCTAGTGGTAGAACCCTCTTCCTGATAATGTTTACACTTTTTTGTGCAGCTGGAATGATGTTATGTTACAAGCTTTTGAGAATGCAAACCATAGGACTTGTGCAGACTTGAAGGTACATTATTTCTTTCCTTAAGCTGAGTTGATGATAATGTTAAGTTGAAGGTATATTATTTCATTATTTATGTGCAGGTGGTGTGATGCTAAGTTGCTGATTATGTATACACTTCATGGTTCCTGTTTGATTCTAAAGAGATTTTACCTTGGTTATAAGAGGCATGTGTTGTAATGCAACTAGCATTGCTTAATTGCCACATGATGTGACCTATGGATGTTTGTAGGGTAAATGGAAAACATTAGTGCAAACTTCAAGAATCCCCCTTTAACAAAAGAGAGGTAGCCTTAGACAGAATTTTGGCTGCCCATGCTTATTGATCTCAGCATCAAGTAAAACAACACAAGAAGTTTCAAGCTGAGTCTGGAACCTTGAAGATTATAAAAGCCTCAGCTGAATGACAGGGTGTTGAGGTTGTCCAATAACTTATGATCTTGTTAAAAAACTTATGCGGTTGACAGGAAAAGAGGAGGTCTTGATACTAAAGGAAACCTGTTGCCTTATAATTTTTATGTTTACAAAGAGAAAAGACCAGACATTGGACAATAATTATTGTATTTACAATGGACTAGGAATATTGTAATGATGTATTTGGGATAGTTGCAAAAATTAAATTAATTCAATAATTAATTATATGTATAATTTTTTTTTGAAAGGTGAACTAAAGAATAACAATTAGGTAGGACATCCCAACTATTTTGGCACTCCCTACCTCAGCCATCATAAGAATACCTGAATATCATATAAATAAGAGAAAAAAAGCAAAATAGAAGAACATGGGGGACATAAACCAATACCCATGCAAAAAAAGACGCTACATCAAGAGAACTTGTAGTTAGGTAAGCCAAGCCTATTTCTGTAAAATGCTTCTTTACAAAAGAAGGAAGATTATTAAACCACAAAAAATCATCTAAAGCAGAGCCATGAGCTGCTAAACGATCTGCGCACTAATTTCCTTCTCTTTATATTTATAATCCATCGTTGTTATAATCAATTATAATTAGAATCAATTTTGATTTCAGTAAGTTTGCTAAAAAGTGATTTTAAGATAAACAACATCAATTGATTTGTAATAAACTCTATACACTTGGCAGGGATAGTGTAACAAATTTGTACATTTGAAATTTATGAATGGATACCAAGATGATGTATAAAACCTGAACATTAACGTCAGTGTTCCTTTGGAATTACACAGCTTGTTTTTAAATGCATTTGTTATATACATAAACAAAAATAAATTGAACCCAACAAAATCATAGACCAAAATCCAACAAGTATTTCAAGTCACAAAAGAATGTGATTTCAGGTGCTTGACATCGTCCTACAAGTGAAAAAGAATTGGGAACATTATAGGGTTATCAAAAAAACAGAGAACAACATGATTCTATGTATATATATATATATATATATATATATATATATATATATATATATATATAGAGTGATTCTGATATTCTAAAAGAGATAGAACTAAATTCTGAAATTCTAAAAACCAGATTTAAATCTTCAAATTTAGAAGAAAAAAAATATAGTACAAAAACATTGAATAGATAAAGAACAAGAGCAACCACACTCAGGTGGCCAATGAGGGTGGTGGCCGGAGAAGGTTCGCTAGAGTTGCTTGGCCACAGCTTAGGAGGTTCACAAGAGAGAAGGCAATTGAAAGTGAAACCATAGGTTTCACATATTAAGGATACCGATGAGAGAGAAAGAGCAAATTACACATTGAAATGAGGTATGATATGTTTTAACTTTTAAGCATGAAGCAACCTTTAAAAGGGTTTTTTTTTTTTTAAATGATAAAATAAACGGAAAGTTTTGCCATGGGCGTTGTGGCAGGCAGGCACTATGGCAGACGGCCATACAATGACATAACAAATTGGGAATTGCCAAGTCTAAAATCGCCACATTATAGTGTTATGGCGCTAACCATAACTGTTATTTAACAACATTGGTTGCATCAGACATTTCCTAGTAATATAATAAAAACGAGGATACAATTTGTAATGCAAACTCTCCATGGACACGCATGTTTGAAACTTAATTGTCACCGGTACAAATCAGACCAAGAATGGCTTATTTCAGTACTTATAACAATTTTGATTTAAGCCTTATTTAATAGTAAGTTTGTTCACAAGCATGAGCATAACAAGCCAAGTGACCAACCACACAAGGTTTCTACTTTTCTCCTCTAGGAGATATCACAAATTAAAAGTTGGTAAACTTCTTTTCTTTCAAGCTATCCACAGTCTCCTTGAGGCTCACTTCCAAAGGAGTATATTCAATCCCCAAGCTCTTTGCCTTTTCTTTGGATACCTGATATATTGGCACATATGGCTTATCATCTGCACACCTGATAATATTGTTGACAGTGAAAATGGTATTAGAAAAATCAAAACAAGAAAAACTTGAATTATTTATATTATATAAATGCAAACACAAAATTAGATCGAATGAAGAGTGACGTTGGACCACCTAAATATTTTGCATACAAAATAACATTTGAAGGACCTATACATGCAAAGTTTTTATACTTGGCCTTATCTTAGGAACAAATAATTCAGGAATTAATTCCAAATGAAAAGTTCTGCATATGTAAGCATAACTATAAATATATACTGGAGATGCAAAAATAGTGGGGAGGTGTTATTCATTAGATTATCATTAGATTATCAGTATTACATACACAAATAAATACAAGCTACGACTTAGGAGAGCTAAGTAACATATGGAATGTAGCAAAAGTTCATCAAGTCTGAGCATGCCAGAAGATATCCAATCTACAGCTAAAAGGGGAGTAATTGTCCCACACCAATTGTACAGTAACTTATCTTAATTGTTGTAAATTTCGACAGATTGATATTTGTAAGTTAAGACAAATGGGTAGTTACCCCATATATAGTCTTGTTTAGGAAGGTTGCTATAGTCTAAAGGTTTTGTACATCATCAAATAATGTATTCCAATTTAAATTCTTTCTTTCAACTAATATAAATGCTGCATGTCTTCATTTTCAACCCTAAATTTTGTTTTCAAAATGGTATATAAAACACTAAAACAACTGGGTATAGCAGATGGAGATTTGCGTTCATGTATATGAATTGTATGCATTCTTGAGGTTATCAAAATAATTATACTTACTTCTCTGGAAGTTGTAATGTCGGGTACAAATCACGTAAAATCTTCACAATTTCTGAGTAGTGTGCCACTCTCTCAACCAAACAATATCTTCCATTAGCTGAAGAATTCTCATATGCTAGAATATGGGCATTTGCAACATCTTTCACATTGACCCAACCAAAAGATGCATTTGGAAATGTTTGTGCACCTATATCAAGGCGATGGAACAGTTTCTTCAATTATCTAGGATTTGTACAGTGGAAAATCAAGTATATTGGAAGCAAATAGAAATTACTAATATTCATTAAAATAACAACTATATAACTGAAAAACATAGTAGACTATGACTGCTATGATTATGAGATATTGTATATCTCTATTTTTTAGATTACTTTTAAATGCACCCTGTCAAGTTAATGTAATCAGCCATTCCTGAGTTGCTGACATTAGAATTAAAGTTTGACTTCAGCAAAGCCTTTGTAAGAATCTATGCTTCCTTCAACTTGGTTTGGAAATGGTATAAGTAAATGTCCCATTTGAATCTTTAATCTGATGAAATTTGTCAATTCTACATGCTTCAACATGTCATGTAAATTTTGAACAGAGTTATGATGGAAGATTCTATGACGCTGCATAGTTTCATGGGTTCTTGCGGCAGAATACATAAATCTTTTTAGTAACCTATTTATCCAAATAAAGCCACAAACCTATTACTTTCAACAAAAATCACATTTCCCTACATTTTTGGGCTATAACCTTAGTGGATTTTGCATCTTCAACTAATCCCACCCAACAACATCTTCAAATCACTCAACGCACTTGTCTTCATTCTTAATAACAATCCCTCTCAGTAGTACTTCTGACTTTAGACAATAATCAATCTATAAAGAGGGAACATGGTGACACTATGTAGCTCAACAATAATTGTCGTGATTAAAATGCACATATCTAACATCTCAAAGGTACAATTGTACATTCAGATTGAACTTATTAATTATTATTATAACCCTCCTTTTCATATTCTATTTGAACGTTTCAATATTGTCTATTTACCTTTTCATTTTGTTTGATCCACAAAATAGTTCAGTCAAAAAAAAAAAAACATTGTGTAATCCAGATGCAGACAAAGCAGATAATAGAAATTTTACAGCATAATGTATAAATAGTAATTACCATTAATTAGATTTAAAATTGAAGCAGCACTTGTGTTAAGGACTGGTTGCAAGAGAGGTCCTATCACCATTGCTGGGTTAATAGCAACCATGTCAATGTTGTTCTCTTTTACGAATTTCCAGGCAGCATCTTCGGCCAAAGTCTTTGAAAGTGTATACCACATCTGAAATATAAATAGGTAATGGCAAGAAATGTGAAGAACATAGTAACATAATATACATGATAAATTGTTACACTTTGTTGACATTTGAATAAATACATTAGCATTATAGCTCAATAGCAGCTGTTCTCATATAATATAAACAAAATGTGAGAAGCAACTTAGTGGCTCATCTACGCAAAAAAATAAGAAAAAAAAAAAAAAAAAAAAAAAAAAAAAAAAAAAAAAAAAAAAAAAAAAAAAAAAAAAAAAAAAAAAAAAAAAAAAAAAAAAAAAAAAAAAAAAAAAAAAAAAAAAAAAAAAAAAACAGGTGCAAAAAATTACAACAAACACAATTTAATCATATGAAGCAATATCTAATCTTCACATGGGATGACATTAAAACGATGATTTGGGTAGACTACAGAATCCTGTAGAGGACCCAAATATAAGAGCACATCTACATTGCAAACTGTTAGTGAGCATACAATAAGGCTAGAACATCAAAACTTGATAGGGGAAATATCAGTTATATTGTGAACAGCATTTGTGCACTTAGATGCTTTGGAAAGCAAAGAATAGAAACCATTGATGGTGTTCAGCCAATGGTTTCTTTGAAGGATTTGACTTGCATATAAGTTGAAGTAAAGAGCAATGTTTCATTCATAATCTTCTTTAAAGACATATTTGTCTGCTTGTTTGTTTGGGAATAAATCATGTCACCTAACCTGGTATGCTTTTACTCCCTTTCAAAATTTTCTTCTGTCAAAACAACAATGGAATGATACATCATTGAACTTTGCGTACTTAATTTTGTCCTTTGGATATCAAGGGCAAGCAATTTACTTTAGCTCTCTTAAAAGTTAAAACATATTCTCGTTCCACACTAATCAATGAAGCCTTAAAGTGATAAGCTTACCACCAGCAATGGTAGCACGTATAATTTTCAACAGTCATATCTACCACTCTTTTTCCGATTAAAAATTGAAACCTTAAGGCAATGCAAAAACAACTAAATAACTTTAAATCTATAAGATTTAGTTACCAATTCCGGCCTACTTCTGACATAGATTAAGGTCACCAACATTAACTTCATCTGTTTCTAATATTTATGTCCAAGATGAACTCCAGAATCTCAAAGTTTTACCATTTTTTCTATGTTTCATTGGGGAAGTAATGCCATATGAGGCAGGGACTTTAACACCAATACTGGACATGAGACAAACATGAATACTCCAACACAGTTAAAGTCCAAGTATAGTACACTGGCACATCCCCTCCCCCAACACACATTTATTATAGAGAGAGAGAGAGAGAGAGAGAGAGAGAGAGAGACTCATATGAAATTAAATATAAACAAAATAACAAAAAATCTAAATTGGTAAATCAGTATATTCACCTTCTTCCTACAACAATGAGTGACAAAAAAATCAAGAGACATCATTTTACAATGAAAGTATTTTATCTCTTTATTTAAATAAAAAACAGAAAATGAGAACAAGATAATGAATCTTTCAAGAAAATATATTCACTTTCTAAAAACAATTTGTTACATTTTTCCATGATAATGAGTCTCACAAAAAATACTAAGATATTACTTTTCTAACACCTTTTATCAATGTCATATAGTTTACACACTTACCATCATTTAATAGAGCAAGAAGCATCCCCTGCCCATGAAATCCACATTCATGATCAAATCAAGTAATCAACAAAAGCATGTTTACATTTTCGAAGCTAATAGTAGCAAGGAAAGTTGCATAATTGACCTTTCAGATAGAAAGCATATATCCCAATTCCCGACTCTGAATATTGAACAGAAAAGAGATATGCATGCAAACTTTCCAAGGAAAGAAAAAGGAAAACAGGAGATTTAGATCAATTTTAATGTTTCTACGACTCTTAGCTTAGGAGCTTAGAAAAGCAAGGAATAGAGTATTTCAGTTGCAAGTTCATGGTAATGGTTCCTTAGCTTATAAGTAGACCGAGCAAAAGAATAAAGGCCTGTTTGATTTCCTTCTCATTTTTTGGTTTTAAAAACTGTTTCCTATAGCAATTTTATACTTCTCAGCAATCAATTTCTCACTCAAAATCTATTAAGTTTTGAAAACTGTTTCTATTCCAAAAACCAAAAAACAGAGATAGCTAGAAATTTTTTTGTCATTTTCATCTTATTCAACATCTCTCTCAATTCCACACACACTGCTATGAGCCTTACACTACTCTCCAACTGTCCTAGCCACCTTGTTTAGTTGCATTTGTCCACAATATTTCGCAATATCAATTTAAAAAACCTTGGACTAAAGTGAAAGTTTATCAGAATACCTGTGTTTTCCTACAGAAATCCGGGTCAGAAAACCAAGTCTCATCAACTACTACATCGGGAGTTCGAGGCTTTCCGTTGTACGCAACTGCAGCAACAGAAGAGGTTAAAACGACGCGTTCCAGCGTCGGCAAGTTTACACACGATTTCAGAACATTGAGAGTCCCCTTCAAAGCTGGGTCTAACAATTCAGCCTGCAATTAAAAATAAAAATATAAAAATACAGCCACCCCATATGAAAAAGATTTTTCCTTTTTAGTCACTTCACTTAGAAACACCCCCTCTTAGACTCTACCCATAACATTTCAATCCTTTAGACATTTAGTCCTCGCTCTAGGGGCGAACAAGATTAAGGGCATGTTTGGTGAACCGTTCAAAAGGTACTTTTGTGTAAACGCACTCTTGGAGAGTACCTGTACCTCGGTGAAATGACATGTTTGATTACCTTCAAAAGTACGTTTTGTTTTGCAAAGGCAAGACTTGGGTTGCTTTTGCAAACTCAACTTTAACCCAAACTCAAGTCTGTAAACTTTAATCGATGATATGTGTAAAAACTAAAAGAGAATAAAAATGGTATTGTGTAAAGATTAAAAGACAATGTTTCAAGTGAAGTAGGGACTAAAAGACAATTTTTTTGTAACGGTAGCAACCAAAGGGGTAGTTAAAGATTAAAAAAAAAATGGAAAAAAATGTGAAACCTGGGGGTCCTTGACATCGTGATAAAAGGGAGAAGCAGTGTGAAACACCGCATGGCAACCTTGAACGACAGAGTTAAAGGAACCTTCTTCGAGAAGATTCGCCTTGTAGAGGTGCAGCCTCTCCTTAGCACCGTCGAGGCCAACCAAGTGGTTTATTTTCTTCGGATCACCTGCACATCACACATTCATTATTCAATCTTTTAATTAATTTATTAATCATTAAATAAAACAATCATATTGCACGACGAAATTTTGATTTTTTTTTTTTTTTTAAATCTGCAGTTTGTTAGTTTTGTTAAAAGTATCAGGAGACGTGTAACCAAGATCTCTCTCCCGCTTCACTATTGAAGGAAAAAGGAAGAGATCGTAATTAAGTTCGAATATTTTTCAGTAGCAAAAATTAACTATTAACATTTGCAAATAATAATAATAATAAAAACAGTGACAGAAAAATAATCACCAGCAAGGAAATGAAAATAACAAAAAATGAAGAAAAAAAAGGAGAGTAACGGTGACGGACTTGTGTCGCGAACGGTGGCCTTAACGGTGTAGCCGCGATGGAGAAGGAATTTGACTATCCAGGAGGCAATGTAACCGGAAGCGCCGGTGACACACGCTACCTTTCCAGCGCCGCTGCTCATTTTTTCGATTAGTAAATGTGTCTTCTTCTGTGCTCTGTTTCAGTGAATCTCTCTCTCTGTGATCTGCAACGTCGAGGAGGAGTATCAGGTGTTTCGCGTATTCTCTATTTATAGTGCTGTATCATATCTATTTCTATAGAGGTTTCTAGTCCTGTATCTTAAAATACACACAAAAAATATTATAATTAATTCTTATAATAATTTTGCATCAACGTAGCACATATTTAATGTCAATTTTTTTTATTTATTTAATTATTAATTAAATAAAATTATCATAAATATAATTTTAATAAAATTATTATAAAAATTAATAATTTTATCATTTATAAAAATCTATGATTAAGTAATAATATAAAAAATATGTACACGCTCAATTTAGTTTAGCTAAATTCATATTAACTATATCCCGTCTAATTATATTTTGAAATAGTTAATTTAATCTAATGTGACTAAAATATACTATATCGCGTCTATTTTTTTTTTAAGAAAAACGAATAAATCATATTTATAAGTATTAGAATTAAAAAAGAATAGTATGTCACCTCCAAATAGTTAAAAGTAAAAAGTAAAAAGTATTTAATTCATATATTACATAACACTTTTTTATATATAAAAAACACTTATTTTATTTTGGGAAAGTCCCAACAAACAAATGACAAAAGTGAGAAGGAAAAATAGGTGGACATATTTCGTAGGGTGTTTGTGGGACATCTTTTTATATAAAAAACACTTATTGCGGCCAAAACAAGGAATAAAAAATCCAAACAAAAGGTGGGTGGGAGTTGGAGTAGCCATTTTGATCATCAGCATCTCAAATCAAAGTAATCAAGTTGTAAACGTTCTAATATTTTGTCCATCTTTGACACGGAATGTAGTAAGATAATTTTGATTACTGATGTATTCAAAAAAATTAGTTGAGAGGAATAATAATACATAGAGCAAATTACAAGCAACACTCTTTAAAGATTTTCGTAATTACAGGAATAATAACTATTACTTTTTATTTCAAATAGCATATAAAAAGATATTAGTATAATATTTTTTTTAACTTAAATAGATTTTAATATAAGAAAATAAAAATATGAAATTATGTGTAATTTAATAAAACATTAGGAGGTATTACTATAATTTTACTCTAATGTATATATAAATTAGTATTTTAGTTTATAGATTATATATCATAAATGTTTATTTTTACATAATTTAAATCTAAATAATAAATAAATAATTTTAAAATTTCAACTATATTATAATTAAAATTCATATTAAGTAATATATAAATTAGATTTTAGATTTTTATTGAACAATTTAAATTATGATATATAATTATTTTTAATTATTGACGTGTCAAGTGATGTGACATGAAAATATACATGCTTGTTGATCCTATTACTCCCTTAGCAATTGGGCTATTGAGCCACTAAACTCACGATATATATATATATATATATATATATATATATATATGCATTTATTTGAATTCTAATGATAATATTATTATCTATTTATCAAGATGCATATACCTAATTATATACTGGTAATGAGACATCATAATCAATGAATTATCTATAAGAGTTGTTACGCCATTATAATACAATCAAGGATCTGAAGTTCACATCCAACGCTATAAATACTAGGTTCTATCTCCTCTTACGATTCATTCTCAATTCACTCACGTATTTATTTGAGCATCAAAGTCCTTCATTTTGCAGGTCCGACCTCGTGTCCTCCTAACATAGGGTACCTATAGTTTGATGTGTGAGATTGTGGAGTCCATTTTGACTACGCCGACCCTGATGTTAGTCCGCTCCAGATTTTGATAAGTACAAAGATAAAATAAATTATGGTAACTTTAAAAAAGTATTACTAGCATTTCTCAGTAGGAGAATTACTTCTACAATATAAAATATATTTTTAATCCTGGTAAAAACAAATTATGGTAACTTTGTGACAAATCCCTAAGATGATCCGTAAAAACAATTAACCCCCGTATTAGTTCATATCATGTGGTATCAAAGAAAAAAAAATCAATTGCGCAAAAAAGAATAATGTTATAACACCACAAATAAGCTTTCACAATTGTCAAATAAATTAGTGCAAAAGAGTTCCCTTATGAAGCAATTTTTATTTTTAATTTTTTTTACAACAAGCAGCTTAAAAGAAGCACTTCTGGGCTTCTATTTTTTTTTTTTGTAATACTCTACCCCTTTTCTTTTTTCACACTAACACAAATGATTTTTTGATTGATGTCCAATTGTGAACAATGGTAGTTTAGTTTAGAATAAGGTGCACAGAATAACGTCATTACATCAATAATATGAGCAGAATATAATGAAGTTGTAAATTGCGCAAAAGATAAAGAACTAGAAATGATAAAGAATGAGAAATAAAAGAACAGAATGATAAAGAACGATAAATAAAAGAACAAAATAATAAAGAACGAGAAGTAAAAGAACATAATGATAAAAAATGAGAAATAAAAGAACAGAATGATAAAGAACGAAAAAAAAAAGACAAAAGAAGAAAAAAAGGCAAGAATTAAAGAACAGTACACACAAACACAAGAAATTGGTCAATTCTAGGATTTAGGTTCAAGATACCACATGATAAGAACCAACACGGGGGTTCATTATTTTTACGGATTGTCCTCGAAAAGGCTTCATTTTATAACAAAAGAAAAAAGTGGAAAAGACAAGAAATGAAAGAAGGCGCCACACGCCACACCTTATGAAAATTGGTAAGTCCAGTGGAGATTTGCCACAAAGATTATAAAAATCTTTTATAAGAACCAATGTTTAGTCCAATTAAGAACCCAAGAAGAACTTCTTCTTACACACTTTGAAAAGTGCAAAGTTTTTATTCAATTTCAAGGTAAGTACATAAGACAAGTGAATGACTATATGTAGCCAACAAGTGATGCCCCTCTTCTCTTTCTTTCCAATGTGAGACTTATCACATATTCCTTATTCAAAATTACACTTAAAAAAAGTCTAATTCATAATGAACTTCATGTCCAATTTTCATCATCCTAGATGCAAATTTTGGACTTGAGACTAAAAATACGACTTATAGGAATCTTTATAGCTTTTAAACGCATCAAAGAACGCATAAAAAGAACATCTAGAACTCACGTTATGTAAACATTGGAGTAATATAGGCCATTTACTCATTGGTCTTTGGGCCCTTCACTCATTTGAATCAATTGGAGCAATCTGAACTCTTCTTCCGGGTTGGTCTTTGGACCTAAGATAAGGTTGATATGTTGGCCCAATGCTTGAGAAAGGAAGTAGTTCATTTCATGATCTAATGCTTCGTGTGCTTCCTTTGATTTTGCCCTTGTCATGGGGCCTTCCAATTCTTGGTCTTCATCAGTATAATAATCAGAACAAAAAAATTATGTTTTTTTATCTGTAAATTATATGGTTTAAAAGCACATAGTTTAACTAAGAGAAAAATAATTATATAATAAGGTTGTGTTTGGAATAAAAAAGAGTAATAATATGAATGAGATAGAAATAATGTAGGGATGTTTGGTAGGTGAGAAAATGAAAGTAAATAATTTTAAAATTGATGATAATTATTATATTATTTCTCAATTATTTTTACTTAGGATCTCTCTCTTCATTTCTTCTTTATTTGTTTTCAATCAAACATATTAACATATCATTTTATTTTTCACCTTTTTTCACTCTCTCTTTCTATTTCTGTTATATTTTATTTCTCTTCTCTATATCAAACACAGCCTAATAGTGAATATAATTAATTTTGGTAAATAGTCATTTTTGTCCCTGAATGTGTAGAGCACTGACAAATTCATCCTCGAAAGATGAAAATTCAAATTTTTGTCTCTGAAAGTGAAAAAAGGTGCGAAAAATTCATCTATTTGTTAACTTTCGTCCATTATTGTTAATGAAAGAGCCTATGCGGCACATTCAAGGATGAATTTGTCAGCGCTTTACACATTCAGGGATGAATTTATCAACACTCTACCCAAAATATAATTTAATCTTCATTTTTTTTAATTATTGCAAGCATAACATTACAATAAACACTTAAAAAAAAGAGAAAATCAAACATAAGTTAGAATAAACATAATATTGATTAATAAACATAATCTGCCTGTTGCTCTGAAATTTTTATTATGATAACATTAGGTAGTGACAAAATTAAGTTGGGTCTTACTTTTTTGTAAGGATTAACTTAGTGAATGTGCATTTTAAAAAGGGAAAAGATAAAGATTAAATTATATTTTAGGTAAATAGTCATATTCGTCCCTAAATGTGTACAACGCTGACAAATTCGTTCCTAAATGTGTCATTTAGGCTCTTTCATTAATGATAACGAATGAAAGTTAACATATGAATGTATTTGTTGCACTTTTTTACTTTCGGAGACTAAAATTTGAATTTCCATATTTCAGGATAAATTTGTCCGCGCTTTATATACATACAAGGACGAAAATGACTATATATCATAATTAGTTTGTTCGTTGTTGCAAATTTATCTTTAAAGTCATATAAACAATTATTTGTGTTTGAATAACACCGTAAGTCATTAAACTCTTTTGCTAATCTTCACGTTACATTTTTTTCAAGAGTGTAATGGATTAGGATTTTAAAAGACTTTTGAAGCATAATAAAAATATGTGGATCTTGAAAGACTTTGTGAGAATATAATAATTTTTAATATTTTTTAAAAGACTTTTATGATTTAAATTTTGTAATTTAGATTTTAATGGATTTATAAACATATTAAATCATAAAATATGAAGGAACTTTATGGATTTATAAGATTTTAATGAACTCCATTAATTTTTAGAAAACATTCAAAATTATAAGATCTACAAAAAATAATCGATAATATGCAAATTCTTCTTTCACTCATAAAAACCCAACAAACCTTCAATACCCTTATTTTTTCATGTAAAATTAATAAGTGAATCACTTGATCCTCTTTCTTTTATCCCATTTGATTCAACTATTGAACACAATATATCATATTCAGTTGACAATTGAAGCTACTAAATTAGATTTTCGTCAGTGCAAGTTTTTTTTCCACAACAAATGATTATTTTTTTTTAAAGGCAAAGCAAAATATAGTACTAGTTATTAAGACAAAAAACAACATCTACAAGTCACGAGAGAAGACACGCTCCAAGACAGGTACACCATGAGGAATAAAAGGTTACTGATTGTATCCCAACTTTATACAATAACCACTTTCATGAACAAGTTTTAATAGATTTTGTAAAAAAAAAAGTTTTGATAGATGAGATGAGTTTCAGATAGTTTAGTCTACCATTGTTAAAAATAATGTTGTTCCTCATCAATCAAATCCCCTAATAGGTTGCATGCTAGAAAATGTATCTAAGTTTGTGAATCTTTCTAGCGTTGAAGCAAATCCCATTTGAGTATGACTTAGAATGATTGTATTTGTATTAATAATGTAAAGTTGAATAAGCCACAAAGAGTATCATAAGCGACCATAAATACAAAAAGATAAAGTCCCATGAGCCAAAATGTTTATGTGCATATAATACATAACCAATGATTTTATTTGCATTTTAAATGAAAAATTGTTACGAAGAAACAAGAGAAAGGAAAAACAACTTGTACATGATAGTGGTTCATTAAATGCAATTATTGAATCTTATCAAGGTATTAAAGATTATGAAATGGTGTATGTAAATGTTTATATTGCCTTCAAGAAAGAGAGAAAAATTATGAGTAATGAGAGAGAAAAAAAATCTAGGAAAGTCTCAAATTTTTTTTTGGGATTATTTGATATATATTTTTTATTGAAAAATCACATGTATAGAGCTTGAATCCCCCAGCTGACATCTTATTCTCCATTGGGAAATCCATTGAAATCTTTATATTGTTGAACACTAAAGGATTTTTTTTAAGTTATAAAAAATCTTAATTAAATATCATTGAATTTCGTTGTATTAAAAAATCTTAATTGAATACCACAAGATTTATTTATATCATTTAAAAGTCTTGATATAAAAAGCTTTAAAATCCTTCACAATCGTAATCCAATACACCCACTTACTTTTTTTTATAAGACTTAATCATCAATTTGGTGTCTAAATTATTTAAAATGCATTAATCTAATTCTCAAATTATTTCATACCATTTTTGTCAGTTTGATATTAATGACATTAAGTTGGGTACACATGCCATGTGCCATGACAATTCTAATGTACGATAGTTTTATCACTTAAATGAACTTAGATGATAGTAAACACTTAACATAAAAGACTTAATTGATGCAATTTTAACAATTAAAGGATCTAATTAGAACGTTTTAAAATTTGAGAGCTAATTAAGGCATTTTAAAAAATTTAGGAAACAAATTGGTATTTGAACCTTATAAAAAAAGTAAAAAATATGTCAAGTGAAAATTAGCTCAACCTCAATTAAATCATTGTTGTCATATCTGTTAGTTTGATTGACAAAATTAGTATTTAAGTCTTTTTTTTTATAAAATACAAAATTACGAATACATGTCACGTATAAATAAATTATATACTAATCTTAAATATAAGAATTTTTTTATGAATTTCCAATATAAAAAAATTCTAATTAATTTTAGTTCATTTAATGTTATTATTTTTAAAATATTTTTATTTAGTTGATGTTTTAGTTTAAATGACTATTTTTATTTTTAATATTAAATTTCAATGAATAATAAGTTAAGAAATTATTAATTTATAATTATGATTAATGTAATTAAACATGATTAATTATTTTTTTAAGTTAGTGAGAATTTTTTTTTCTTCCTTGAGACCGATGATACTGGAGGTAGTATATAAAAAAACATTTGTTTCGAACCATATGTATAATTTGTTGGGTACTTAAAGTAGTGCGTGTTGTAACGTGGTTGAATTTGGGGGTGGCAATGGGTAGCGAAGAAGAGAGGGTTCTTGAGAATCAACTGGAACTTCAATTGCAAGAGCAAAGGGATTCTCTCTCTGCTATCGATCAAGCTCTTCTCTCTGATCCAACCAACCCTGAACTTCTGGCGGTACCTCTCTCTCTCTCTCTCTCTCTCACACACACACACACACACACACACACACACATTTCAATCAACAACATTTGATTTTTTCAATATCCCTTTCAAATTTCTGGCCCTGTTCGATTTCCCATTTCTTAATCGCCTCAGAAACTAAGAATTTTGTTGGATTATGTGATTTTGGGTCGTGGGCAATTTGTTTCTCCTTAAAGGTGGAGACTTTCTGTGAACATGTGGGAGTGAATACGAAATGCAGCCAAATATGTTGGGTTTCAATAATCAACCGTAGTTGAATCTAACAGAAGGGGTTAGTCTCTCATGAAGTAACCAAGTACTGAAACCCTATTAGGAGAGTTGTTCACAATTAATGCCTAATGGTACTTCAAATAGAATTGCTTCTGAAGGAGAATTTCTGTGGGGGAACAAAAAAATGTTAGGTTTCAATATTTTTTTTTTGGTTTGTTTGAATTAAGTTTACTAGATATTTTATCTTTGCAATGGTAAATGGGTGTAAATGTTTAAGGTTTTATGCTGGTTTGTCGAATTTGATTGTGTTGTTGGCTAAAAAGGCAGAATATTGAGGATTGGGATTAGCAGCAAGAAGATAAGTATTATGTACATGTTACGGGTGTTGCATTTAGGCAAGCAAAGCCTATACTGCAGCCACTCAAATCTTGTTTGTTATTTTAAATCTGCTGAGCTGCATCGGCATAATGAACAAAGTTATTTCATTCTAGTGGAACGTTGTCCTGCCCTGAGCTAGTGAGCTATTATCCATGGGATTGTTGCTAAGGTTATCAGACTTGTAGATGTTATATTGAATCCAACTTGCCAATGAGGGACTGTTTGGTTTGAGAAACTGTTTCTGTTTTCACTTTATTTACTTTTTTCAGAAGTTTGCATAGGAAAAGGTGAAATCAACTTTTTATTGTTTTCTGTTTTTACGTTTTCCTGTATAAGTTCAGAAAATAGGAAACAAAATGAAAACAAAAAACATTTTCTTGAATCAAACGACCCCTAAAATGTGAGATGTTCTCATAAAACTAAGGTCTGATCATTTTCATTTATGTAAAGTTATGTTCTAGAATATATACACATGTATAATATACATATAAAATAACAAAAACAGGCCATAATGAATTCACAATCTTAACTAACATTTTAAAAGTATGTTCTGTTTCAAAATGCATAATAGATGTCACTTTAGGAGATTATGTATGTATAGTAAGTACAACTGGGGAACAACAACCAGAGTAAATTGAGCTACATCCCACATAAATCAGACATGGGGGAAGTAGAAAACCCCAAACTCGGTCCAAGTTGAAGTGACACAGCCCAGAAGTTCAGAACTCAGTCTAAGTTAATCATCCCAGTTGCACAGTGACATAGCTTAGCCAAGGTTGTATTCTGTAGAAGTCATAATCACTAGAAGGAAAATTATTTCAAAGAGAGAAGGGTTGAATTAGGTTTGAGCTCACCTGACGGGTGGGTGTAATCTTGTGGGCTGGATTGGTTCTTCTTTTTTTTTTTTTTGACCTTGCTGCCTGACTCATGAACATGCTTTTGATGGAATTTTGAGAATGGCTGAAAACATGTGATTCAGTGCACTTTTACTTTTACATGTCGGCATGTGATTGAGCCAGTCACAGCAAATTGATAGAGCATATGTCTAGCATGAACTAATTACTGTGTATGTGTTGCTTAGGTTTCTGTTATGACAACTGTACTTGGTTTGAGGCAGTTACTATAACTGTAGATTAGTCGGCTTATCAGAGAAGCCTCAGAATCAATGTATTGATTTTTCAGATCAGATAAATTAGCTCTCAATCTCTCTCTCTCTCTATTCTTCTTACTCTCACTCTCAAGTTTCTACACAAATTGTGTTTTACCTGGGATCAGGATCACAGAAACTGGTGCAACATGTTGAATTGTATGATTCTATGATCTAGAGCATGATTTTGACCTCCTGATTATGTCAACCAATCTAATATTTCCAAGGCTTGTTTTATACATAAATTTCTTAAAATTGTTTGATATCCCAGGTTCATGAGGAGCTTGTTCTGGCAATTAAGGATGCAGAAGAAGGACTTCTTCACCTAAAACGTGCACGATTGTTACATGAAGCAGATTCAGTGCTGCATAACACTAATATTTTTACTGAAGAAGAGAAAGTGGAGCCCCTTGATCCCACAGATGTTGAACCAGAGCCATTGGAGGACAAGTGTTATTCTGTTGGATCTAAATGTAGATTCCGTCACAAAGATGGGCGTTGGTACAATGGTCAAGTGGTCCAGTTGGATAATTCAGTGGCAAAAGTTTCATTTCTTACTCCTACTTCTGAGAATATGTTGGTATGTAAGATTATCTTGTGTCAAGTATGCCTATTTTCTCTCTTAGATACTTTGGTGACAAATGGTATTCTATTTTAAGTTTTTAACTACTACAGTTTTTCTTCCCTGTTTGTTTCTTGCTACTGTAACTAATTATGAGAAAATAAGGGAATTTGAAATAACAACAGTTTGCCAATTTGGGATTGAATTCAATTAATAAATAAGGAAATTAGGGCAACACAGGTATGTCATGGGTATTAAGCTATATTTTCAAATTTCCTAGGATTTATGTAGTAGTAGAAAAGAAGGTCAAATGATAAGGTATGCTTTCTCCAATACCTCTTAACTCCACCCCTCAAAAAGTTGAAAGTGATTTGGTACATTTTGTCATAGTTTAATTAGGAATTTTCAGTAAATACCTGTCAAGTGCTGGTCCTTATACAATGTGTATCTTCCAGCATGTTAGTTTCTGAATTCAAATACCAAACCAGTGACACAGAAAAATCAGATAATTGGGGATTTTTCTTTTAAATGGTATTCCCTTTATTATATTATTCCTATCATATTGCTCGGACTTGTGTCTGTGTATTTGTTTTGGTTTTCTATTTCTGGTCTAGGTATTCCTTGTCCTCCATCTTTGTACTGTTGTCTCTTTCCAATTTGGTTCCAATTTGGATGCAACATGTATAATATGCTACAATTGCACTTCTATGTTTTCCTGTGGACATTTGTTCTTGATTTGATGTTATGACAGTTTAGGATCCTCTGTTCATATTTGAATTTATACCTTAGCAACCTATTTTACATGTATTATATATAACATACATGAGTGTTGTGTTAAGGGTTGATTGGTAATCCTGACACGGCTCCTGAAAGTTAGAGACTAACTGTTGTTTGTTACTTTTGGCTTTGAACTTTTTCTTGTGATTTGAAAACTATACTGCAATATTTAAGAAAAAAATCGTTTTAATTGAATGATTTACAAATTGTATTACAAGTAATATGTTATAATATTAAATATTACATAATACATATAGCACCCTTTTAAAATGAATTCAGTTATATTCTATTAAAGATTCTTAGTGAAATTTTGTGACGAAGATTAGTTATAAACAAAATGCTTTGTACCAATAATAACCTAAAAAAATGGTTAAGTCATAAGTGGTTAGTTGGAACGTATTTGTGGGTCAGTTAGCTATAATTACTCTCTGATGATGATTTAGGCTAATTTGCTAATTAATCATAACATCTTACATCTTGATTGGTGATAATGAAACTATGGCCATGGACATTGGTGGCCGTTACTTCTTGGATGTTGGCAAGACCGGCTCAAGGGTAAAGCAACTAAAGCCCTTGCTTTAGGCCTTTAAAAAAAAAATAGGCGTAAAAAAATATTAATAATTATAAGATTCATAATTTCATTGTTTAGTTTCCACTTAAAATTAATTATTCACTGATTCTCATTAATTAGTCTGTCTCTTGATTGGCTATATCAAAGGTCTATCAATCTGAATATATCAATTTTCATTAAAATTAATCTAAAATCTCTTTTCTTATTTTCTCTTGTTTGTTTACTTTTTTCTGTCATTTTCCTTGGATTTATGTAGTAGTTGAAAAGAAGGTCAAATGATAAGGTATGCTGTCTCCAATACCTCTTAACTCCACCCCTCAAAAAGTTGAAAGTGATTAGGTACATTTTGTCATAGTTTAATTAGGAATTTTCATTAAATACCTGTCAAGTGCTGGCCCTTATACAATGTGTATCTTCCAGAATGTTAGTTTCTGAATTCAAATACCAAATCAGTGACACAAAAAAAATCAGATAATTGGGGATTTTTCTTTTAAATGGTATTCCCTTTATCATATTATTCCTATCATATTGCTTGGACTTCTGTCTTTGTATTTGTTTTGGTTTTCTTTTTCTGGTTTAGGTATTCCTTGTCCTCCATCTTTGTACTGTTATCTCTTTCCAATTCGGATGCAGCATGTATAATATGCTACAATTGCACTTCTATGTGTACCTGTGGACATTTGTTCTTGATTTGATGTTATGACAGTTTAGGATCTTCTGTTCAAATTTGAATTTATACCTTAGCAACCTATTTTACATGTATTATATATAACATACATGAGTGTTGTGTTAATGGTTGATTGGTAATCCTGACACGGCTCATGAAAGTCAGAGACTAACTGTTGTTTGTTATTTTTGGCTTTGAACTTTTTCTTGTGATTTGAAAACTATAATGCAATATTTAAGAAAAAAATCATTTTAATTGAATGATTTACAAATATTATGATAGGAACTGGACCAGTTTAGAAAAGAAAGAAGAAACTGAATGAATCTTTATTGGATCTTGGAGACTAGCTCCTGTTGTTACAAGTTGTGACTATTCGAGGCGTCACAGCCTCCTATTACTTTCTGCTTACAAGCTACCCTTTCCTCAGCCACCCACCTCCTATTTATAATTTCTGACCCCTCCCCACAGTTAGTATAACTAACTAACTAACTTTACAGCTAGTATACTAACTAATACAGAATATTAACTAACAGCTTCCTGGATCCTATCATATTATTACAAGTGATATGTTATAATATTACATAATACATATAGCACCCTTTTAAAATGAATTCAGTTATTAAAGAAATAATAATTCCAAACAAGTTTCATACAGTAATTTTTTATAAATGAAAATGAAACTTCTTCGTTTGAGGTTTCAATTACACAGTCAATGAGATATTTCTAACTATAAAAATTGGAAGTTACAAAGCCCTTTAATTCAACATATTCATGTTTCTCTTTCTGTGTTTCTTTCTTATCCTTATCTCACTGTCTTAGTTACAAGCCATCTCAAGGAATTCAAAGTATCCTCAACTCGACTACCATTAATTTCCTTGTATGATGTACATCAAGAAAGGTCATTCTGATTGAAAATTATATGTATATAATATTTGTGGTTGAAGTAATGTGAAAACGCTGCTTATTTGAAGAAGTTTTCCTTAACATTGTTATTCCTCCCAAATTTTGGTTCCAAATTATTCAATAAAATCAATTTCTTTTCTTATCATTGTACTAATACTAGAACGCCAAAGTGCAGATGTGCAAGTTCTTTTTACAACAACGATGTCGATTTGGTAGTAACTGTCGCCTATCACATGGTAAGCTGCTGAGCAAATTGAACAAAATTGGATAGAGGTGAAATCACATAGACCTCTTTGTAATTGACTTTGTCACTTGCACTTTTAACTTTTAAGTGCAAATATTCAATGAACATTTGGACCATAGTGTCTTGGATAACCTGCTGGGTCAAGTCTTTGTTAAGATTTGGGAGTAGTTCATGTGAATAAACTCGAGGTTCAAGGTTTAATTATTAGAGTGTTCACATAACTTCAGCAATCAGCATCTTAAGGGATTTTTTTTAATAAATTGTGACATTTTCATTATGATGCTTTTCTATTATGAGATATCAATTTTGTATAACATTTTAAAATATGTAGGTGGCTAGTGTACTTTCACCTAGATGAAAAAATAGTAATCCTTTTCTTCTTCAATGTTTATGGCATCTTGGGTGAAATTATTCAAAGGTTCACTCATTGAATCATTTCCAGATATTTTACTAAATTTCTTAAAACATACTTTTAAGACCCAATAACATTGGGGGATCAGGCAAAGAAAGTAAAAGGAAAAAAAATGACAAACTTAGTACTGTTAATCCAATTGATTCATGTTTTAACATTTGAAGAATTAGAAGAGCTGTAATTTATTGTTTGGATCCAGAACACCCTTTAAAACCTGATTTTTAATGGTAGTTTGTATGCTTTCAGCCTTTGTATACCCACAAGCTTATTTTCCAATATATGTGATTGCTGCTTTACACAATCTGCTTCTTTGTTTTGTTTTTGTTTTTCTTTCTGTTCGTATATTATGTTTTGTATATCATGACTTATGCTTGCATCTACAGGACTTGATGTTCAATTGTCTGCTCTTAAGAAATATGTGCCTACAATCTGGAAGCAGTCTCTTGTGGGGTCAAGTATATGGGCAGTCTCAACTGCAAATGCAGGCACTTGGAGAGAAGCCGAGCTCGAGTCCTGGGACGAAAAAGCTGGAGTTGGACAAGTTGTTTTCCGAGACAACGGAAGTTCTGTGAAAGTTGGTGTCGAAGAAATGGCACTGTCTGAGCATGCAGAAATGAGTGACTTTGATAGCGATTCCAGCTTAGAACAATCCGATTCCAGTGACTACGAGGAAGAGGAACCACAAGGTTTAGGATTTCTGGAGAGTACCAACCTACGGAGAGGTATTCAAACCGAAACTGCGACATTTGCCACGTGGGAGAACCACACTAGAGGCATAGCTTCCAAGATGATGGCTAATATGGGGTACAGAGAAGGAATGGGTTTAGGCGTAACGGGTCAGGGAATGCTGGACCCTATACCAGTGAAGGTGCTACCACCAAAGCAGTCCTTAGATCATGCACTGGAATCTCATAAAAGGGAAGAGAAGGAAGGCAAGAAGAAAAGGAGCCGAGGTGGCAAAAGAAAACGTGAGAAGAAATTTGCAGAAGCGAATCGTGCAGTAAAAGAGGAAGAAGAATCGGCATCAGATGTCTTTGCCTTAATAAACAATCACCTGGCAATGCACAGCGAGGCTTTTGGCAGTGGATCAATGAAGAAGCAGCAAAGTAAAGGTTCTGAGGAAGGTAAAAAGGTGGATAGACGGGCATTGGTTGCTTATGAGGAAGAGGTGAAGGATTTGAAGATGAGGGTTGAAAAGCTTGAGCACATTGTGAATGCCAATAGAAAAGAGAAGGCTGTGTATGAGGGTGCTATGAGAAAATTAAATGAAACCCGCAAGGCTTTGGCAGATGCTGAAGCAGTTCATGCCTCTGCCTCAAATTCAGTAACAAGCAAAGAAAAAGAGAAGAGATGGCTCAAGTTTTAGTTAGGAGTCAAGACTGAGTTATGGTTTTAGTTGCATGATATAATGTCTTTATTTCATGCTGATGACCTTAAAATGAAGAGTAAAAAAAAAAAAAGGAGATTTCAAAATGTGTAGCTCAACTAAGACATTAGTAGATTGCACTTTTTTGTATGGAACCTTGTACATGTTGTGCGATTATTCAATTGCATGATGTATGCACGTATTTTTATATCGAGTCCTTGTGTTTTGAATAGTTTTACTTGCCTTGTTTAAAAGGTTAAGAGGTTGGTATATTCTTCCGGTGTCCTAAAATAAAAATTAAAATAATTGCATATCATATAAAAGGAGTATCACTCTGATGTTCTTTGTGTGTGGAATACTTGTACAAAATTAGCTATGGGAGAGTGTAATCCAAAAGGCAACAAGAACAAGTAAATTCACTACCCAATAGACTCAGAAGAGCTTCAAATCTTCCATTTTATCAAGGACTACGTGCATTGGTCATTTTTGGTAGGATTCACTGCCTTTCTTCTGTTGCTCATAAGCTCCTTAGGAACAGGCAAAGGCTCCCAGCTTATAGATTCCGATATGATTTTCCTTGGGTATGGTTTGCTCCTCCCAAGTGTTTTGTTCTTTTTTGCTTTCTAATCAATATATTTCAAGGGAAGTTGGGATGCAACCCTTGTTTGCCTTAGCCCAATCCTTTTGATTATAAAAAAAGGTGCATGCTTGAATTTCAGTT
Organism: Glycine tomentella; assembly: GCA_007407185.1. Taxonomy (NCBI): domain Eukaryota; kingdom Viridiplantae; phylum Streptophyta; class Magnoliopsida; order Fabales; family Fabaceae; genus Glycine; species Glycine tomentella. Next base: position 132,890 of record PYAF01002320.1, read on the forward strand.
GGAAATGGAAAAATCTAAAAATATATCCTCTCAAAGCAATTATTTTTCCTTCTTAATTTTCTGTATTAAAATTTGCAGAAGTACTCTTTCAACTTTTATCCAAACATGCTCTAAACTATTGCTTGTATTATTTGTCATAATTTGTAACAGCTTGAAGTAATATATTAGTGAGTTGTTTCTTCAATATTTTATAATTTATTTTTCTGTTCCTATTGTCCCAGAAGTGGGAAAATAAGCAACGGCAATAACTTACACAGAAATGTATGCAAAAATTTAAATACTAGGAAAAAAATCATGAATATAAGTAGAATTAATCTTGGATTCTTTAAGCAAGTGTCGAGTTTGAATCTTTGTAAACGAAGAAAAAAATATAATTAAGAATAAAAACTCTATTAAAGATTCTTAGTGAAATTTTGTAAGAAACATTAATTATAAACAAAATCATGCTTTGTATCAATGATAATCTAAAAAAAATGATTAAGTGATAAGTTGTTAGTTATAACGTATTTGTGGGTCAGTTAGCTATACTTACTCTGATGATGATTTAGGCTAATTTTCTAACTAATCATAACATCTTACCTCTTGATTGGTGATAATGAAACTATGGCCATGGACATTGGTGGCCGTTTCTTCTTGGATGTTGGAATGCAAACAGAGACCACAAACCTTCGAGTCACGCAACCTTGAATTGACCTATGGACAACCATGTTGGCATGTTCAAGATATAGTTATCTAGGAACATAGACACCACGTTGTCTTATAACATTTACATGGCCCATGAGTGTGAACTAAGCTTTTGCAAGTTCAATATATATTGCCTCTATAAGACACTAACGAAACACATACGATTCATGAAACAATAATCACAAGAACTAATATTATTGGTGATTCTTGATGCCATGACAGCAACTCTTTTGTCCTCAGTGATATCAAACTCCAACGATAATTCAAAAAGGCAATTAAGTTCACTCCAAAACGATATCTGTCGTTTTATCCTCTATAGGAACTACTGGTTATCCAATTTAACATGTTACTCAAATTCAATATTTGTGACCGTAATTTATTTGATAAATGGATATTTAATATATTTTGAATTAAAATGTTTTATTAAAAAAACTCTGTGACTAAAATGTTTTAAAGATATTGTCTGAACAAATGAAAAAGTTACTTACAATCTTATAAAATATAATAAAAAATTCATATTACAAATTTGATAATCGTACAATTTGATTTAATATGTTTATAATGAAGTGGAAGTTCAACTTTTAACTTCACAATTTAAATATCAAGCTTCTATGTAGGACTGTAAACGAAGTCAAACTTTTAAAAAAATCTTTGACAAATAATTAAACTAGATTCATACAATACTGTATTTTAACTAAGATTAGATTCAAACAATATATTTTAAACTAAAATCAGACTCACAGTTAAGTCTAGTCTAACTTATTTTCACTACTATTTATAATGCCGTCCCAATATTTATATAGTTAATTAGTACTCATCTAATTAGGAGCATAATGATCATAATTATAAGATGTTGCTGCCATTTATTGTTTTATTCAACGTTGCATTACTTTGTCGTTTTCTTCAATGCAATTCATAGTTATATAATTATTAGGTTAAAATTGACGCTATATACATGTAGAGGGCTATCAAATAAAATATTTTTATGATAAATGAGAATATTTAATTATAACTATTGAATTAAAATTAACAATTTAAATTATGCATTTAATTATAAATCTAAGACAGTTTTATATTTTAGAATTAAAGATCAAGTGACATCTTTAAAAAACTATTTATGTAAGATTTGTAATTAGATACACAATCTAAACCACAAATTTTAATTTAACAATTGTAATAAAATATTCTCATTTTTATAATACTCACAAAAGAGTTTGCATTATTTTTTGTTCTAAAAATTAAAATGTTTCATAAAATAATGTATTTTAGCACGTTAAATGTACTGATTAAAAATCCAATAGGATCGTTACAAAGCTCAAAATATGGGATTCCCTTTTTACTCAATATTTAGCTTGAAGTACCCGAAGCCATTTAATTGTTTTTGCCTAAAGAGTTAGTAGGAATTTTCTTCATCTCTTTTTCATTCCTCATAAATTCCTTTGCCTTTGGTCATTTCCAAGTTAGGTAGATCATCACGCCACAATCAATGGTAAGCGTCTCATAACCAATTCGTTGCTTTCATCTCCTACGTTCAAAGTCCAATAAAAAAATTTATATTGTTGATTGCTAATAAGTCGGAGCCACACTAGACATCAAGTCATCAATCCATAGAAGTTTCTTTGAGATTGAGTGAGAGTGGGAACATAGAAAACGTTAAGGGGGATAAGAAAACACACATGGTAATGGCCCCCCCCTTATAGAAATGACAAAGGTGAGAATAACTAATGTCAATTCCTCTCTTCTTCTTTTTTCTATCTATGTGAGTTTTGTGTAGATTCCAGCTTTCTTCCACTACTCCTAGAAAGTGTGCATTGTGGCCTACATCCAACGAAATCACATTCATATATATATATATATATATATATATATCAAGAGATTCTGGGTAATTTGCACCAATTCACCAAACAGTAATATTTCAATAACGAATTGTGGTCCACAAGAAAGCAAGATTCCAATATATAGAGCAAGCACAAGTATGAATGGAGGGCTTTGTGATGTCCACCGGCCCATCAGAAGAGGATGCTTGCTAGTTGTTGCCCAGTCACTCATTTTGGTGTAGATAGTGACAAGTAAGACACACAAGTCCCTAGAAACCCTCAAGCTGCATTACAACAATAAATATATAGTACAACTTATCTATAACAAAGTGCAATTCTGTCTCAGTTATTATCTTAATTATTTGGGTATTGCAAAAAATAGTTGGAATGCTTGAGAAATGAGAATTTGTCTTTTTTTTTTTTAATTAAAAAAAAATGTTGTGATTCTGAATTTGAATACATTGTATGTCATGTACATTATAAATTTTCCTTTTTAAGTTATATGTATTAATTAAGCTATATAATATGTATACATTATAAATTCTTTAATGACTTGTGTTCTATTCAATTGTCAATCACTTGTTTTTGAGCCATTAACATTCAGTAATAAAATGTTTAGCCCGCATAAACTCAAGATAAGGAATCTTTGAGTTGGAATCAAGAATCTTCAATTGTCTTTGCATGCCAAATTCTGATGAGAAACCTACAGGGATTCCAACACCCAAGTTAGTAAGAGAAGATGAAATGTGTAAAATTAGAGAGATGTTTACCTTGGGTGTGCTAGGCTAACTTATATGACCCTTATTAAACCATAATGATGTTTCTTTTATAACGTGTGGGCACCTGAAAGTCCAATCCTGTGATTTGTAATATTTATTACTAATGAATCGTATTCCTATTCACATGCTTCACACTTATACAGGTTTCGAATGTTGGTAGGGATCCATTCCAAAGATGTTGGAACTGCATTAAAAGACGTTTTTTGGAGAGATGTATTGAAACACTAGCACTGGAGCAATGAAGGTTTGAAGTTGTTGAAGCACTATATTAAAAAACATTGGAATCAGATAAGCTCTCAAAAACACTATATTAAAAGTAAATAAACTCTCAAGCAATTTTAGTCTTATATCCAAACATGTTCGGATTCTTGTTTAAGTGAGGCAATTGTCTTAACATGAAAAAGTTTTTGTGCTCACTTAAGCAAGCCATGTTTGGTCGCTTAAGCAAGCAAATCTTGGAAGGTCAGTTTCATGTTGTATTTGCATAAGCGAGCCAGCTATGTTAAGCTTACTTAAGTGAACTTATCAAAGTGTTACTGTAGATGTTGATTTAAAAGCACCCTAAAAATCAGAAGGAGGAATGGATTTGTAGAGAGCTTTAGGGAGAGAACAAGAGTGTGGTGGCTTTACATGCTCAAGACTCTTTCTCTTCATCAGTTTCTAATTTTCCCATGGCTATGTATAGTTAATTTCATCTCTGTTGGAGTTTAATGTAATTAGACTATTTTCATGTAATTGCATTTTTTATTCAATAAAGTTTTTTTATTCTGCTTCTTTTGTGCTTATTACTTGTTTTATGTTAATCACCTAATTAATTACTCAATCTTTTATGTTCAATTGTTTTGAAAAATTCAATCTAAATTACAAATTGAAAAAGACAACTAATTTCTATGTTTACGAATAAAGTAAAGAATATTGTTCATATAAACAAAGTTACGTGTTATTATCAATCCACAAATTTTCGTAACCTTAATTTCTTATGCGAACGAATATAAATTCTTCAATTTTATTACCAATCCCTTGATTAATGTAATCAAACTACTTGTTTATATAAAAATAACTTTCAAATCAAGGACATTTTGTTTATATACCCTTTAACTTTTTCCCTACACTTATTGTGGGATTTGATGCAATAGTAACTTGTCTTCAATATTTAGCCTGGACTTGTATTTCAAGTTTAGGTCTCAAGAGGTTATATATGATTTTATTTATTGCCTAGATTTATTCTTTTTTTTTAAAATTTTTTTTAGAGGCCTAATGTATTTTCATTTTTTAAAGCTCTTTTTATTTGACTTAGAACTTTCTTATATTTTCAGTCTTTTTATTTTGCAAGCCAATCTCTCTCTCTCTCTCTCTCTCTCTCTCTCTCTCTCTCTCTCTCTCTCTTATTTTGCACAAAAATATCCAAGAGTATGCCCCCCTCTCGGTCCCTCCTACTCTTTAACTTGTTCTCCAATATTATTATTTTGAATTATTTTTTTCCAGTAATTCTTATTATTTTGAAATTTGGATTGGAGTTGCTGGTTGGACAGGAAATCGGTCACATGTTCAATCCAATGCTTCTTAAAAATTGGTGTATTCTTAAATCGACTCAAGATCACTAAATCAGTCGAAAACTGGTAAACCTTGTGGGTTAATCGGATTTATCGATTTTGCTTAAAATTGTCTTTTTTTGAATAACTTTTAAAATGAATTAGTTTTGATTTTTTTAAATTTTTTTATATAAATTATGATACTTTTAAGTGAAATTTATTTTTTATTATTATCAATTTATGTTATTATGTTATTTTTATTCAATATTATTAGGATATCATATTAAAATATTAAAAATATATTTTTATTAAAATCAGTTCGATCCCGATTGAATTATTGACTCTTGAACTAGTACTTTCACCAATTTGATAACCACTCCCATTCTAATAACATTGTAGTATATAATATTTCATGTAATTTCATTTTAACGATTATGTCAAATTTGCACAATAAATTTCCAGAATGCTAGTTTTACAAACTTTTCTTTAAATATTATTGTAACCTCAAGTGGTAGACGGCAATTACATTAATCTTTCCAATTGAAAATAAGGAAGATGACATAATTGCATCATGGGATAACATTATTGGAATTTAAAAACAAAAAAAAAACAATTAAAATATGACATATATTATAATAACAATAGTATTATTATTATTATTATTAAAGTAAAACCACAGTATGCAATATAAAATGGACTTGGCACCTGCATAATTGGATCTAGTGGAAGAACTTTAGCAAGAAATAAGAAGTAAATTAGATTCTTTAAATTTTGTTTATCTGAAAAAACTTCAAAAATTAGATGACTAGGACAGCAAAAGTTGAATTTTATGATGTATCTAGACATACCGTTAAAAAGGTGTGTTGCCTATCAAATTGTTCAAACACAATTATCAAATAATGCACAATGTAAACTATTAAAGATAAATTATGTGGACATGAAGTATTAATGAATTAGCATTGGAGTATGTACATAGATGCAAATTTATGCCAGTATCATTACTCAATTATTTAAATAAGCTGGTTGAGTGTCTTCTTAAAATTAATGTTCCGGTACTCTATAGAATAAATTAATTAAGGAAAGTGAGTTCATCCAATGGTGTTAATGACATCATATATATATATATATAAAGTAATATATGACTTCACAGTCTGAACCCAATAAGAACTAATTAATTATAGGGAACTTTTAAACAGATTTTGGGAGTGGATCGAGGAGACCGTGTAATTATTTTTATACTGTTTAACAATAAATATTAAATATTGCGCATATTATATATATTTTTAAAGAAATTACAGTAATTAACTTCCTCTCTATTTTTTTACTTCCATTATGTAACTTCTCAATCCACATAGAATATTGTGCTAAGCTAGAAAGAAAAAAGATATAGGTACGGAGGGGACATGTGTATGATACACGCAAGAAAAATTGACTAAAGAAAATAAAAATTAAGAAATTAAAAAGGATTTTTTTCATAAACTTCAAAATAAAAAAGGAGAGAAGATAGATATAGCCCAAGAGCTTTAGCTCGAGCAATATCAATATACGATTCATGTCATAGCCATAGTACCTAACCAAATTAATCAAATAGCAAATTGCTTAGCCAGAATCTTACTAGCATGATATATTGTAGGCGTGAAGAGTGAGATATTTGTTTCATTGATATTAACTTGTGTCATTCTCATTAACAGGTATCACCAGAATCTTTTTATCAAGTAGTTAAGTTGATTATGAAACCCCCTTTTAGCTTTAATTTGCATTCACCAATTGGGTTTTTTTGCATTGTACTCCTCAATTATTATATGTAGGCCCGGGAAAGGCCATGAAATTATGGATCGTTTTTTTACAACAAAAATTATGGACCTGTTTCCTCAACGTTATTAAATCTAACCTTCTTAAAAGATCCGCGTTGTAAAATTATGGAGTTCAATTAGTAGAAGGTTCTTAAAAGTGGGCGATGAGATGGAAATTGAGAATTAACCAAGTCCCTTGTGTTTCAAATGATGATTAATGATATTTTTGAAGAACCAAATTGTTTAATGGGTTGTTTTGTCAATATCTCTCCATTCGCGTGAAGGTAGACAGATAGGAAAGTCACGAGTGCTGTACTTCTATTGAACATAGTGGTTTCTACGTAGGACAAGGATTGTATATTAGCATCCGAATCAATTAAAAAAAGAAGAAGACATCATTACTCTAGATATGAATTTTTCACATTATTATTATTATTATTATTTATTAATTGATCATTTTTTTTGTTAGTCAAAGTTTCTTTTCGAAAAATTCACAGAAATTGTATATATAGAATTTTTAATGGTTAAAATTTTATAGAATATAATTTGTTAGATATTATGTTGTATTTTAAATTGCCATTTTTTTTCACTTTAAAAGTACTTATTACAATAAAAATGTCACTATTATTCTATTGTAAAGTATAATTATTGATAAAAAAATATTATTTGTAGTGATTAGTTTATTTGATTCAGTCTTCTTAGATACAATTTTAATTTGAGTTTTGTGAATAAAAAATTAAAATTAAAAAAAAATATCACTTTTTTTTTTTTTATGTATAATGATTGCAGTTAGATTTGAGTGTATGAGCTTGAATGTATGACCTTATGCATACTATCTCAACCCCACCATCATTAGACCGATCTAATGGTCCTGGATTGGATAACTACATGTTTCTACGTGAATATAATCAAGTGTCAATTGCATTAATGTCCTTTTCTTTTAACAAAAAGATTTATTAATCACAACTAGACGCACAATGAGTGCCACAGATTAGCAATTCAAAGTTTGAATAAAGGAAAATTTCCCAAGGCAACCCCCACTTGGCATTAATGTTCTTAATTTCCTTCATGATAAATTAGGCACCAAAACACGGGCCTGTGCTTGAAATGACAAAAATATTCTTGTGTGCTACATTTTTTGTTTGGCCAATTTCGTCAAATTTTGTCTGCATAATGCTAAGCAATAGTATTGACATTTGACAAGGAATGAATAAGCAAGCTCAAAATTAATGAAATAGTGTGTTGTTTGCTATATATTTAATCAGTGACGTGCAAGAATTGATAATCTAATTGGACCCCCCATTGATGAAATAGCCTATACATAAAGACCAAGCATCCTGACAGAGTGTGAGTTGTATAGTTAGGGCTAGCTATTCTTACCTCTTGGCATGACCATTCAAATGTCTTCTTTTCTCTTAGCTTCTCTTGCTGTTTTCTTTTTCTTCTCCTCCTTGGAGAAGAGTTTTGCCTTTCAAGCAACAAGAAAGGAGGACACAGAAAGCAACAATCTTCATCAATATACTCATCTTGTTCACCTCAGCTCACTCCTTCCTTCATCTTCTTGCAGCTCTTCTACCAAAGGTCATTTCAATTTTCCTTCTACATCCCTCTCTTCCCCTCAAATTGATGTGAACATGTAGTTTTTTTAAGTGTTTTAATGCAAATGTTCTCTAATCACAATTAGAATTTTATTATGTTAATATTTAATGTAAACTTTCATAACATTGATCATGGAGATGAAATTCTGATTCTAGTTGAAGAACAATGTTAAAACTGTATAAAGAACTACATATAAGTTGAGTTTAATTTTTATGCTTTAATAATGTATTTTTTTTACAGTGTTAATCAATTAGATTAAGGTAGAAATGACTTTTGTAAGTAATTTTTGTGAAAGTTAAATAACTTGCCACAAATGAGTATATGACGATTTTTGACTGGTTAAGAGTGTAGAAATTCTTTGCACTATTAGTATATAAACTATATTGGACTATATTAAGTTGTATTGGACTATATTTTAACATGAATGCATGATTGCTACTTTATACTATTTTTACATGTATATTTATAATGGTATATAGTGCATAAAACATTCTATATAGTCTAGGCGTTTTGATGTCACAGAAATTAAATCCTGCAACTTGCCTGAGTGGGCAAATTGGAAAATTTTGGATGAAAGAGAGAGCAAATGAGTAACTGTGCCAATTAAGCTATACTGTATTTGCCTTTTGGGGTGTGGCACGAAGGAAGGCTCACATAATTGTCATTTGTCACAGAGAATATTCACATGAAACACACCACTGCCACACATAGTCACATATTCGAGATAGAGAGGGATAAAGGGAAAGAAAAGCTAGCCACCAATCACATATTTCTTAATCGAATAATCCACTTTTAGTTAGCAAATATCTTTAATTGAATGAAAATTTTAAAAAATCTATGATGTAAAATTAATATACGTAATTTGATTAAAATAAATAAAAATATATATCTTAAATTTAGAGTGAAAAGAATGAATTTAGAAAACATCCAAATAAATACTGTGTAATTGATTGAGATTTCAGGTGAAAATAGAAATTTAAATATAAAAATAAAAAATGGAAACCGATATTTTTAAAATTGAATTTTATACATTTTTTTAAATGATTAATAAGTTTAAATATTGTTGACAATGTAAAAAACAATCTGAATAATGATAATAAAAGTACGTGTCATTGTAGGAAAGAGTATATAATAATGGGTGTTCTTATCCTCAAAATTTAAGGAACAAATTTATAATAATAAAAATATTGTCCTTACGTTCAAGTTGATAAATTATAAATTATTTGAAATAAGTTAAAATATGAAAAGTGATCATTACTTGAAAATATACACAATTACCAAATTTCAAGTTATGATTAAGTAATTAAATATTTCCTTTTATATCATTTTATACTTATCAACCAGTTTAACATTTAATTTTGCTAAATACATTCAATTTAGTCAGCTAATTTATCGACTTACATCTAAATTTTCAGGTTTCAACTTCTAATTATTTTTCAGATTTCAATTAATTTATCTACTAATTTTACTAAACATATATGTTCCACATATTCGACCATTCTTACGATTGGAAAGTGATTTTTTCTTTTTAACCTCTTTTGCTCCTTAATTTATGATAGGGACAAATTGTTTAGTCTATTGTCACGGTTCAGCGATCATATATGTCTATATGATAGGACTTAAGCTTATGACTATTAGACGCATATGGTCACGGGTCAGAAAATCACTTTTAGTAGCCTTGTGACTATGAAGAGTCGATGAAATTTCCTTATGAACAATCCAAAAGTTTTGAAGAACATAGTTGAACTTCTGGACTTTGTATTTTGTTCTTTTGTTAACTAGTCTTCGAAGAAAACAATACTCATTCACGGTTGGTACCCCCCCAAACCCATTATAAATTAATTAGAATGAAAAAAGTGGCTTATTTTACTTGTAAATTAAAACATCATGTTTTTCTACCCACCCATATGTCAAACTTTAAGGTACAAAGACGAAGTCGTAGGTTTTTGTACTGCCGAAGAAATTGACAAAATTTTGGCCAAAAGATCTTTATGAGATGATAAAGATGGAATCTTAACTCCACAAGTTTTTCCAATTAGAATAAACATGAAAAGAAAACCAAAATGTTTGTTCAATGATTTAATTAACACAATGGGGATACTACAGTTGTTACAAGCAGGGTGAGAATGACTGAATGAGAGTCACAGTTGGGTTGTATAATTATTTCTGTGAGTTGGATCTAAATTTCAATCAAAACACCAATTATATAATATCAACTTGAAATTAATTTAACCATATGTTTCATAACATAAAATATCACTAACCATTTTGCTTTGAATTAATTACTGAATTTAACGGAAAAATAACAAAATATTTTTTCCCTAAAAAATTAGTATGAGCATGTGTATTGATAAACTAGTTAGACCTTAATTATAAGTGCATGTATGATATTATTTGAGAGATAGGCTCCAAACAAAAATAACTATGATTATCCAAAAAATTAGGTGATATGTAGCTGTCTGATGATAGTCTTACACTTTTACTTAGACGATTAGCACTTGTGACACACGAACTCCTTGAATTAATTAAAGAATTTAACTATATTTGACTGCTCATTCCAGCAATAAAATATGTGTGTCATAAAAGGTTTTTCATTTATTCAAAAAAATTAATATTAATTCAATTATGTGGCATTTTACTGTTTTAATTCTCATCACGGCTGTACCTAACTAATAATAGAAGAAAACCTTGTGGATATAAATAAATACACCCACTAATTGTGATAGTTCTTGTCAACCGACCCAAGATAAGGCAATTAGACAGTACTTCCAATATATGCAGCTTTCTTTTTAAAATTGTGAATGAGACACTTGCACTAAGTGATGAGTTAAATATAAAATTAAGGTTAAATATGTTTTTTCTCTAAATAATTTCTATACGTGCATGAGGAATTAAATATAGATTTTTTTATGAGGCAAAGATCAGACATGATACATTTTCATAAATAAAAGTTAAAAAAGAAATAATTTTTTTTGAGAGTTTTTTTATCCTTTTGCATAGACTAAAACACATATTTAATCTTTTAAGGATTAAATATGTTTTTACTTGAAAAATTTACTAAATCTTAAGGGTGATGGGTGTACTTGAGAAAATGTAAAATATATTTATTGATGGAAAAATTAATAATTATAATGAATACATATAATTGGAATTCTATTTTTTTATTTATTTACAAAATCACTAAAATTTGGTGTCCTTTAATTTGTAACTCCGTATTTTCTCTCAATCACTCTCTTTTGAAGTCAAATCTTTGTCACATCAAGTTTATTATTCGTTTAGCATGATGGTTAACCATCAATGATTTAGCACCACTAATTGTCCAATTCTCTAATTCAGGTCTCAAAAGAAAAGCATCATTAGAAGTGGTACACAAACATGGGCCATGCTCCCAACTAACTGATCATGATGGCAAAGCTAAGTCTACAACACCACACAGTGACATTCTGAACCAAGACAAAGAAAGGGTGAAGTACATTAACTCAAGGCTCTCTAAGAACTTGGGCCAAGATACTAGTGTTGAGGAATTGGACTCAGCTACCCTACCAGCCAAGTCTGGTAGCCTTATTGGGTCTGGAAATTACTTTGTGGTTGTGGGTCTTGGGACACCCAAGAGGGACTTGTCACTCATTTTTGACACTGGCAGTGATCTCACTTGGACTCAGTGTGAACCTTGTGCTCGTTCTTGCTACAAGCAGCAAGATGTAATATTTGATCCATCAAAGTCTACATCATATTCCAATATTACATGTACATCTGCCATCTGCACTCAGCTCTCTACAGCTACAGGTAAATATTTGGTTCTCAACATTTCAAGATGATTATGTGTGCTGGAAAACTTAGCAACAAAATCATGGTTATGTGTGTTTTATAGAAGAAACATTTTGAATCAAGATTGCTAAGGGACTTACGTGTTTGATACCATTGAGTTAAATATTCAGATAGAAAACAATATGATGATTCTAAAATAGACTTATCCAAATATACAATATTTAATTAGATGTTTGGCCGTTTGAGTTACTTGAGTTTATAGAAATGCAATACATTTTTCTTTTGTCTCATATTTCAACTTGTTAAACTAAATAATTATAAAAATGATTTTTTGTTTCTTATTTTGTTTTCCCACTTGTTACTTATTCAATAAAGACAAAACTTTAAGTAATTTGGTCCCACTTTAGAAAACGATTTTCCCTGCTAATTGAAAATTAAAGGCGCTTTTTTTTTTTTTCTATCAATGGTCAACTTATATGAATCAACGAGTCAACACTATTTCAAATAATGACTAAGCTCACTGACTTAACCATTTCGCATACTCTCCTACTTTCAAAAGATAGCTATTGGTTAATAACTTCATATATTGTGTTACAAAAGTAAATATTACGATAAATTTCCACTCAAGTGTTTCCTGAGTAAGAAAATCACACTCTAACAGTAATTAGCTTATATATAAGAATTTAATTTTGATACGTGATTTATGATTTTTACATTCTTAATCAATTAAATTTAATATTATTTTACTCATAAAATATGACACAAGTCACAAAGAAGTTGAGTATTTTAAGCATATGTTAAGGATTTAATCCCTAATTATGTAAAAATAGAGTAACACATGTGGGAAACTGTAGATGTCTTCGAACTTTTTTTTTTTTTTTTTTTAAAAAAAACTTACATATTTTGTACAATATTTTTATTTACTTTTATAAAAATTACTTTAAATTAAAAGATAAAAACTTAACATAATTTTAAACTAATTTGATTATATTAATATGATTTCAATTTTCATGCAGGAAACGATCCAGGATGTTCCGCATCCACCAAGGCATGCATATACGGCATCCAATACGGCGATAGTTCCTTCTCAGTTGGCTACTTCAGCCGCGAGCGCCTCACCCTGACCGCCACCGACATCGTCGACGACTTCCTCTTTGGCTGCGGCCAGAACAACCAGGGCCTCTTCGGCGGCTCCGCCGGCCTCATTGGTCTCGGCCGCCACCCCATCTCCTTCGTCCAACAAACCGCCGCCAAATACCGTAAAATCTTCTCCTACTGCCTCCCCTCCACCTCCAGCTCCACCGGCCACCTCTCCTTCGGCCCCGCCGCCACAGGCCACTACCTCAAGTACACCCCCTTCTCCACCATCTCCCGCGGCGCCTCCTTCTACGGTCTCGATATAACTGGCATCGCCGTAGGGGGTGCCAAACTCCCAGTCTCCTCCTCCACCTTCTCCACCGGCGGTGCAATCATCGACTCTGGCACCGTGATCAGCCGCCTCCCCCCCACCGCCTACACCGCCCTCCGCTCCGCCTTCCGTCAAGGCATGTCAAAATACCCCTCCGCCGGGGAACTCTCCATCCTCGACACGTGTTATGATCTCAGTGGTTACAATGTGTTTTCCATTCCCAAGATAGATTTTTCGTTCGCCGGCGGCGTCACGGTGGAGCTGCCGCCGCAGGGTATACTCTTCGTGGCGAGTGCGAAGCAGGTTTGTTTGGCTTTTGCCGCAAATGGTGACGATAGTGATGTTACTATATATGGGAACGTGCAACAGAGAACAATAGAGGTTGTGTATGATGTTGGAGGTGGGAGAATTGGGTTTGGTGCTGGTGGGTGCAAATGAATAATTAAGTGATTAATGATTAAACATGCTTTGGGCTAGTTAGGGAGAAAGGAATCTTAATTGGCTCTAGGCTTTCATTATTACTATTGTTGTTGTTGTTATGGCATAATGTAACAGTGGAAATAGAAAAGGGAAAACAATAATGTGGGGGAAAACAGTGATTAATTGTGGGAAAACAATATATATGGGGAATATAATATAATGTGTAGCATGTAGAAGAATGGAGGAGGTGAAATATGTATGACTCTCAAGCTGTGCGATTGCTTGCAATTGTATACATATGTAAGATGAAAAAAAATGTGAACTTGTTCTTGTTATTAATTAAAGGTTTTTGAATAAAGCAGAAACGTCTTGTTTTGGTTATTTCGTTTTGTTATTTAGTTTGATCATCTTTGTGATGGTGGTTTTTTGTTTTTTTAGTTCATATGACAATGTGTGTCAAAGAATTGCACATTGCAAGTAGATTACAAAAATAACTGAATCACAGCATCATTTAGTAAAAGATCTTGTAAGGGAACAACAATTTTCCTAATGTCATGGCTGTGGGAATACATTGACCCTTGAGGATTTTAAATCTTCCCAAAGTTTGAACTATGGATGTCCCTTTTGGGCTAGGGATTGCAATATACGGAAGGGGAATGTTATTGGCCCTAACACTATTGTTATTGATCTTTATTATCTTTTAAAAATTTTCAAAACAACCTTCTCCACAATGCAATGCACAAATGGAAATATAATTATTCTAGATATTACATTTTTATTTGGGTTAAATTTTTAAAGAATCGTTAGATAATTAATGTTTTATTTTTACTGAATGGATCCTAGCATAAATTCTAAAATGTTCAAATTGTAGAAGTTATATAAGTTGTTAAGCTATATACATATATATATATATATATATATATATATTAAGTAGTCATTGTCCATTGTTACATAGCTCATTTCTTTTGGGTGTCTCACACTTAAAACATCATACAACTTAACTACCGGAAAACATCTTAGCCACACTAGTTAGGATTATTATTTTGGGATAAAAGTTGTGTGTATGAAGTATAAATGTCAAAGACATCTTCTGTTTCAAGGTTATTGTACGGATAATTGAGGTCAGGTTGTTGTGGAGACGGTAGTTATGGACACGGTGGTTGTGGAGACGATATTTGTGGTTGTGGAGACGATGATTGTGGTTAAGAAATAAGCTCAGTAACAACATACAATTCGGCAGAATTTAATTATGAATTTTGGACAATTGTTTCCAAC
This sequence comes from Glycine tomentella, assembly GCA_007407185.1. Taxonomy (NCBI): domain Eukaryota; kingdom Viridiplantae; phylum Streptophyta; class Magnoliopsida; order Fabales; family Fabaceae; genus Glycine; species Glycine tomentella. The sequence continues at coordinate 147,965 of PYAF01002320.1, forward strand.
ACACCTCTAAGATCGTCATTGTCGTGTAATTATGCAAAAATGAAACGTGTTTGGCCATGATTAAATGAAATAGGGACACAATATAATAACTAAACAACTGTTTTAGTTGCCTAAGTAGGGAGACATTGGTTAATTTTTCGAATAAGTTGTGTTAACATAATAGACCTAGTCACGTATAGAAGTATTGGGTTTTCACATGAGTACTTTGATCTGTGAACCGAATCTTCTGCAATCTGACCATGGTAGTGAATGGCAACCGATATTTCCTTAGGTGGAGCCATGAGGTGTGTTTGGGGGATGTGAGTGGGAAGACTGAGAGTTAGGAATAAAGGTTTCTATTATGAGGATGTTGTTGTGTGTGATGTGTTGTAAAATAGTGAGATTATATATAGGGTCAGAAAGTTTGGTAGGAAAGTTAGGTGGGAGGATTAGGTGGGAGGGTTAGGTAGGAGACTTGAGTGGTAGGGTTAGGTAGGAGAGTTAGTGCAGTGTGAGTGAACACTGTGCAAATGCGCTCATCACAGACAACCGGATGTTTGTTGCATCATGACTGTTGATTGCACTGTTCCTCCTCCCTCACGAAGCCTACGCGGATTATTGAGATTCGCATTAATGCGGTTGTCAGTGCATGTGAGTGATCAGTGTGAAGCTGCACACATCACCAACATGTTGTCCGTTGCATCATTGAGGAATAGTGAAATCAACAGTCATGATGCAACAGACAGCCTGTTATATGTGATGTGCGCAACTGCATAGTGTTCACTCACACTACACTAACTCTCCTACCTAACCTTACCACCCAACCCTCCTACCTAACACTCTCACCTAACTCTCCTACCGAACTTTCCAACCCTATATATAATATCACTATTTCACAACACATCACACACAACATCCTCACAATAGAAACCTATATTACTAACTCGCACAACGTTCCCACTCACATCCCCCAAACACCACCCACGGCTCCACCTAAAGAAATATCGGTTGTCATTCACTACCATGGTCAGATTGCAAACGACCCGGTTCACAGATCGAAGTACTCATGTGCAAACCCAATATTTCTATATGTGACTAGGTCTATTATGTTAACACAACTGATTCGAAAAATTAACCAACATCTCCTTACTTGGGCAACTGAATCAGTTGTTCAGTTGTTATATCGTGTCCCTATTTCATTTCATCATGGCCAAAAATGTTTTATTTCAACACAATTACACGACAATGACGATCTTAGAGGCATGCTGGAAACAATTGTCCAAAATCCATAATTGAATTTTGTCGAATTGTATACTATTACTGAGCTCATTCCTCAACCACAATCACCGTCTCCACAACCACCGTGTCCACATCCACAACTACCATCTCCAAAACCACCGTCTCAACAACCATTATCGTACAACAACTTGATCCTTAATGATTCAGTGTTTTCATACAACCTTGAAACACAAAATGCCTTTGACATTTATATTTCATACACACAACTATTATCCCAAAATGATTCTTTTCTGATGTCCAACAAACGTCATTTCACCAACAATACTATCATCCATCAAAATAGTTTACAACATCACCCACATCACAATAACCACAAACACAAACATCAATCCCAAATGAACATCTCATCACTAATGAAGTTCTCATTATACGATTTCAAGAAGAAAACATGGATGATTTTAGCATGAGGATCAAGAGTTGTTTTATCACAACAATGACCAAAGCGATGACGAGGGTGTTGTCGTACCAACGTCACCTCTGTTGCAATATCACCAACCTAGGTGTTCAGTGGAGTTGAACCTCGACCACCTACTACAATACATTGATCACCACCATTTCGTTCAACAATGAGATCGTGTACAACCACCAACTGGTGCCCTCGAGATTGGCATGACCTTTGATGAGAAAATACAATGTATTCGAGCAGTCAAAGAATATAACATCATAAATCATTTTGACTTCAAAACAATATATTCTAACAAGAGAAAGCTAAACTTCGTGTGTAAATCACATTAAAATGGTTGTACATAGAGCTTAGGCGCATGCAATTCAAAGACGCATAAGAAATGGATTATCAAAAGTATCGAAGGTCAGCACACTTGTCCCGCGCCAATGCTCAGACAGGATCATACATAACTCGACAAACACGTCATAACGCAAATCATCCAACCCATTGTCAAAATGAACCCAACAGTCTCCATCAAAACGTTGATTGTAGAGATCAAAACATTCATGAATTATACTACATCCTACAAAAAGACATGGTTAGCAAAGCAAAAAGCATTGGAGATGATTCATGGAAACTGGGAATAATCATATGCCAAGCTGCCAAAAGTTTTGGGAGCTTTACAATCTTGTATTCCCGGGACTGTTGTCACTGCTCAAACAAAATATATGTTTGAAGATGGAGAAATGGTACTTGGCAAAAAAGTGTTTAAACGTATCTTTTGGTTATTCGGTCCATGCATTAATGAGTTTGCATATTGCAAACTGATCATACAAATAGATAGTACATGACTTTACAAGAAGTATCCTGACACATTATTGATAGCTACAACACAAGAAAGTGCTAACCATATGTTCCTGATTGCCTACGCCATTGTAGAAGGGGAGACAACTTCAACGTGAGGTTCTTCCCAAAGAATTTGAGAATGCGTGTTACTCCGTAAACTAACATTTCTCTCATTTCAGATAGGCAACCCTCGACTATAAGTGCCTACAACAACCAAAGTAACTTATGGGTTGGAGACATATCCCATTTCTTCTGCCTGCGCCACATTGATAAAAAAAGTTCCTTCGTGGTAACCCGAAATGCAAATATATGAAGAAACCGCTCATTCGAGCTTGTGAGAATCTTTAATATTTTTTCTGTTAATTAATTCAAATTTCATAACGTATTAAATTTATTGAATATTTACAGGGTACGTATACACGGAGAAAATGCACTGGCGGCATCTTGGGGATATCCATGCAAATAAACCAAGTGCAGCTAATGACTTAATCAGTTACCCAAAAAATATTGGGTACAATGCTTCGATGAGGGAAAACGTTGGGGACATATGACTACAAATTTGTCTGAGTTGATCAATTCCATGTTCAACAGCACACACGAATTATAGGAGAATAAAAAGGGAAATGCGAATTAAATAGAACGAGACGCGTACCAGATGCAACAACACCAATATGCCCTCACGACCCCCACGACGATGACGACGGCTTCAACGGTGAGAGATCGACGGTGCAGGAGACACTACGACGAAGGCGCTGAGAGAGGCGGAGTGACGTAGATGGAGTGAGAGGAGCGCAAAGAGATCGATCGAGGCGAAGTGAGAGAGGGCAAGGACGCGAGTCACAACAAAACAAATAATTGACCTCATTCAAATACAATTGTTGAAAACAATGGTCAATATTCGACTTCAACGGTCAACATTGTAATTAAAATAAGCAACGTTCAATATACGATTATTGAAAACAACGGTCAATATACGGAGTGTATTTGTTCACCTTAATTTAAATAAGTGTAGGTCTTCTTATGATAATTGTTAGATGATCGAGTTGCTTATTTTAATTTTGTGGGTTTTATAATTTCAAATAAATATAAATACTATACAAAAATTTACTTTAATGCTAAGATTATTAAGATGAACGTTTAAATTAACTTTTTTTTCATCAAAGCATATGACATGGAGTTGCTTATATAATTATGATTATTTAACAATTGCTTCTAAAAGAAAATTTATTAATGAATATTACAATGTTACTTCACACTTAGAGAGAGAAAGAGAGAAGATAGAAATCTAGACAAAGGCTAATGTAATGTGTGTTACAAGTGTACACAGGTGGGGTAATAATTATCTAAAGAAAGTTGGGTAATAATTATCTTAAGAAAGTTGGATAATACTCCTATTGGCTTTTTATAAGATATTATTTTGAAATTTTTTATTTTTTTTATAACATTCTTTCTACTTTGTTCATTGTATTAATTATTTTTTACCAAAATACATTTATTCTCTTTATCCTAAAATAATAGTTGTCTTAAGTTATTTTACATATATCAAGAAAAAGTAACAAATAAAAAATAATAAATAGATGAAAGAGAATAATAATTTTACAAAATTAATCTTAAATCATTATTAATTTATTTATAGATTTTATTGTAAATCATTAATATTAAGATATATAAATGGAAAAAGATAATTAATATTATATTAAAAAACTAAAATGATAAATATTTTGAAATAATCTTTTTCTTTTTTCTTTTACACAATAATTTTAATGAGATGAAATGAGTAATTAATTTAGTTCATATATAATAAATGTTATGAATTATTTTTTTTCTTTGTTTTGAGAACTGAATAATGAAAGAGTTGAATTTAAAAAATTAAAATTTCCCTATTATTATTTTCTTCCAATGCATTAATCACTTTAAGAGTAAATTTTCATGCATGGTCGTAAGTCAGCATTTGATTTTTTTTATCTCAGCTGAGTGGTTTTGGTAGCCGTTGGCATGATCCCATCATTGCTGGGTGGGGAAGGTTGACTACGAGGGGTGCATATTTGAATTAGCTAATTCCCTTGCCAGAGTATACGTTTTGGAGGCTGGTTTTGGTTTCTTAGGTATCAAAGTTTATACATCTATTAGGGGAGAGGAAATATGAATTTTGATAATTTGTTGTTTGTGTTAACAGTAAAAATTGTAAATAGTTTTTATCTATAAAAATTATCATTTTTATTAGTAATTCTGTTAATAAATAAATATTTAAAACTGAGATAAAATTTATATTTAATTGTAAATTATTTTTAATCAAACAAATAATTATAATTTTCAACTTAAGCAAATTTTCTAAATCTTAATGAAAATAGTAATAACAATCTCTAGTAAAAATTATCATTTTTATAGATAGAAACTATTATTGAAAACCATTTATGATTTTTTTGATTAACAAATTGGCACACTCGATATAACTTTTGATCTTAACAACAAATCTAAAGAAAATTATATGTTATTAAGAAGTGGTAGAATGACTAATAACTCGGAAAATATAAATAGAAACAGCAACAAAAATAACAACCCTGCCAACAACTCTAATCATGCAAACATTCTGAGTCAGGGCGATCAAAATCGGCTAATTCCATTTACTGGAATAAACAATGAGACTGTTGTGGCGGTTAGTTAACCTATTAACAAAAATATGGCTTCTAGAGGTAAAGATGTAGTGATTTCACAAATTCAAACAATTACTTTCGAAACCACTTTGCCTCAAAGTAATGAAACTACAAATACTAACACTCCACCATTTTCAACTTCAAGGCCTTAGGGCATTCCCGATATGAATATTCTACAAATAAACATGAGTATTCCCGAAAGCCAATCCATTATTCCTTCGATTCTTCATAGTCATAGAATGAATAGAAATCTACAACTTGGGGGGAATATTCATGCATATAATGGTGAAGATAAAATGGTAGGAGATAGTAGTATGATTTCAACAGGGGTATCAAACGAAACCTTAGCAGTATTTAGGAAACAAATTGATCACAACAATCACAAAATGGTCAATACTTTGACTTATCACATCGCATCAATTTTGAATCCTTTGTTGAGAACTACAAACGAAAGTTATCAACAAATGAATGAAACCTTGAGTGCAATTGGGGATGCATTAGCCATTCCTAGAAATCAACCAATAGTGAGACCTATAATTCAAGAAATTCCAACAAATGATCAACCTTTGCAAAGAAATGTGGTAAATTAATGACCAAATTGATTAGCCAAGTGTTAATAATAATCAAGGTGGACAACCAAATGAAGGGGTTCAACCTCTTGTTGTGTGACCTCCCATTATTCAACCCATGTTATTGTAAATAGGAATCAAAACGTAGATGAAGTTTTGCTTAATATGCAATGAAGCCAAATACCTAATGGGCAAAACTTTCAAAATGCAAGGTTAGGACAAAACATGATCCAAAAGCCACTGCAAATGAATTTAATGGTAGACCAAGCCTTAAATAGGCATGGTTTTGAAATAGGTTATGTAAATCAACCTTATTTTGTATCTTTTTTCCTGATTATGTTTTGCAAGCAGAATTACCAATAAGATACAAACTTTGAAATTTTTAAAAAATTTACAAGAGAACTAGGAGAATCTACTATTGAACATGTCACTCATTACTAGATTGGATGTGGTGATTTAGCCATAGATGAATTTCTCAAAATGAAATATTTCTCTAGTTCTTTCACAAAAAATGCATTTACTTGGTTCACAATTTGCCACCAAATTCAATATATATTTGGACACAACTTGAAAGAATGTTTCATGAACATTTTTTCAAGGGAGAAACTCGAGTTAGTCTTATCGGTTTGGTAACTATTGAAAGATTTAATAGTGAATCAATAGAAGACAATCTGAATGGATTTCAACAAATGAAATCTATATGTTATACTCAGATTCCTAAACATAAGTTGGTTAGAATGGTTGTTGTCGACCAAGAATTTTCAATTCGTAAAAAGTTAGTAAACCATTAAATGAGCGATATGACACAATTGGCAGAAAAAGTAAGAAGAATTGAACAAATCATATATGAAAAAAAAGAATTAGGAAATTCGACACTAATGTACATGAAGAAAGAGTAACTTATGTTGACACTTTTAACGAAACTAAAAATTTTGTAACTTTTAGGAAATTGATATTGAAAACTAGGGGAATAAAATTAATCTGTCAGAATTAAAGTTTGGTCCTCCTTATGTATGTCAAATGTTGAAACCAGAAGAAAAACATAAATTTCTTAATTCAAAATATAATTTTGATATCACCAAAGCGAATAAAATCTTTTTTATGTTTTGTTCAAGGATAAACATTTTTCTTTTAGTGAAAATCATAATATGTCTTCGTTTGACCAAAGAAAGAAAAAAGATATTGCAGATATCACAATGTTTACGAACATTATACCAAATAGTTGTTTGCGTTTTAGGGACATGATTCAGAAAGCTATTGATGAAGGAAGGCTAAAGTTCACGGTGGATTCTAAGGTGAACCAGTGCAAATAGGGACTCACGCGTGAACCATCGCTTTTTACCTGTGATAACAGGTAATTTACCGGAAGAAAAAAAATATTTTTTATTTCAAAAATGAAATTTAAAAATATTAAAAGTATTTTTTTCTCTTTTCTCTCTCTTGTCTTCATCTTCTGTTTGCTTTCTTTTTTCTTTTCCAGACAAACTTCAATCGGCAATCACCCACCACCACGTTGATGATCTTCACTTGCCGTCCGTCACCAACTCATCCCGTCTGGTGCGTCTCTGTCGTCTCCGATCATTCCACCCCGGTCAAGCTCGCGGATTTCACCAAATCCTCTCTCCCTCGCCATAGCGAGATTTAGAATTTGAGATGAAATCTGAAGATTCATACTTGAGTTGCAGCAAAAGAATGGTGACGAAGGAGTTGAAGAAAGATTGTGGGATTTGACTATGGAGGAGTTGAAGGAAGGATAAAATAAAATAAAAATGTATTAAAAAAAAGAGATCTTGTATCCTTCCCTTTGTCGGTCAACCATGCCTTTCCCTTTAATTATTTTCTTAATTACAGTGAAGGTCTTGTGGAGGAAAGCGGTGGTTTGAGGTAGTTTGATGTGGTCTTTGTCATTTCTCATTGCTCATTCAGTCATTCGGATCGGATGCTAACTGTAGTTTTATGTGCAGAAACATAGGAATAGTAGCCAGGCCAACACTAACGAATCGAACGTGATTTAATTCTGGCATTTTCTCCCTTGGACTTGCAGGTTTTTGCTAATGGTCATTTTCGATGAAAACAGTGAGTCCTGCAAGCTTGGTGGTGGGAGTTGCAAAAGAATGGTGACAATCGTGATGTAAGGGTCGAATAGAAAAGGAAGAAAAAAAATTAACAGAAACTGTAGTAACTTATGAAAAAGGGGGGTGCGTCAGGTAACTTGTTAAGACTTTAAAATCGTAATCCACTTTACGACTTTAAAGTCGTAATCCCTTTTTAACTTTGTTTTACATTACTTTTTTTTAAGTAATTTTATTAATATTAAATTTTAAATATTTTTAAAAAATATATAATTATATTTTACTTTGTTAATGAATTTTTTAATTGAATATTATTTATAAAATAATTATTTATAAGATTATATTATTAACATTTCCTAAACAAAATAAATTAATAAATTAAACAAATATATGCTAGTAATAATATTTTCTAATATTCATATACATATATATAAAATATATCTTAATGAATTTATTAAATATTTAATTACCCATATATATATATATATTAATTTAATTGATTTATTATATTTATTAATTTCATAATTGTTTTATAATTATAATTTTTTGGTTATTTAATTTATTGAGTTTTAATAATTATAAATGATTTTGTGTTAATAATTATAAAAGTAAAAAA
>PYAF01002320.1:156484-199532 GCA_007407185.1 Glycine tomentella
TTGTTTTATAATTATAATTTTTTGGTTATTTAATTTATTGAGTTTTAATAATTATAAATGATTTTGTGTTAATAATTATAAAAGTAAAAAAATAGTTTAAAGTCTTATAAAATCCTACGAGGACAATTTTCAAACTTAATTTTTTAAAATTTTACATAATATGTAAATAGAATATTCTAAAGTAAACAAAAATATAAAAATATATTAAATAAAATAATAGATAAAAATATATCAAAAATTTATAAACTATATTAAATAAAATAATATTAAAATCTATTTAATAAAAGCATTTAAAGAATATTCTAATATTAAATGAAATTAAATAAATTCAAAAAAACAAGTTAAAAAATATATAAAAAGTTTTAGAAAATGAAAACTAATAAAATAAGGTTTTTAAAAAATGAACATAAAAAAGTTAAAAAATTAAAAGTAACATAAAAAGAGCATTACGACTTCAAAGTCGTAACCTCCCATCGTCGCTGTCCCTCTTCTACCGGTTCAACAAGTAACCTGTTTTTAATTTCAAATCTGTAACCTAATAAATCGGTAATCTTTCTCTATTAAAATATAATTATTTTTTTTTGGTGTGTTATTTTTTTTTCTTCCGATAAATTACCTGTTATCACAAATAAAAAATGGTAATTCACGCATGAGTCCCTATTTACAATGATTTACCTTAGAATCCACCAAAGTTCACAGAAAAACTCATGAAAGTTGACACTGATCCTTTTCAAATTCAAACCAACTATCCAAAACCAATGCAAATTCTGATGGTGGGGGCTTTTGTTGATGAGACAAATTTCAAACCCGTATTTGGAAATAAATTCAATTAGGTTTTGGAAGATTTTAAAAAGAAGAAGAAAATGTCTTTCCACCAGGAGGGAACACTTTGATGGATTTTTTGATGTGAAAGAAAGATTTAGAAAAAGAAAAAAGGTTATGATTTCCCCCCGTTGTGGTGTAGTTTTCGATAAGTCTGCAGCGAAAGCATTTGATGTTTCAGAAATTGGAAAGGATTATTGAGAAACTCATGATTATGACAAGGATGGAGCTACTAAAGGTCCTAAAAGAGGGTTTTTGTTGATACATTAGGCCATTGAAGATTCGACAAACAATGGTTCAATATGAGCACCTAATACACATATTTGAGCTTTGTGGCTCGAATTTTGGCCTATATGGCCAATAGTTTGAATGAAATGACTAGAACAGACAGAAAAGAAGATCCAATTAGAAAAGATAGAAAAATGGCTACTCTGGTAGGAAAAAAAAAAGAGCAAATGGCTTCAAAAGACATGAAACAAGCAATGAATGATGAAAATTACCAAACATTGCCCAAAATTTTAGAAAAAAAAATGCATGTTTAATGAAAGGAAATTTCAAGCATATAACCTTTAATAAATGACAAGATACAAAAATGTTATGGTCTTAAAAACAAATTCTCAAACACAACATTTTTGGGGGACATTTGTTATTTTTGTTAAGTAAATTTTTTAAGCATAGAAGTTTTGTTTTACAATAAAGTCAATTTCAATAGAAAAAACTAACTTTCAAAAAGAATCCTATCAAATATAGTATGGGTGTCACATATTATATTAATCTTATCGAAATATGTTTACATAGAGGTTTATCGAAATATATATATTTTTTATACAGATTTGTTGATATACATTTTTCCATAAAATTAACGTAATAAATGACTTCCATACTATTTTCAACAAAATTATTTTCGAAAGCTAATATTTTCCATTGAAATTTACTTTATCCAAAAACAATACTTTTACACCTAGAAAATTGTACTTAAAGAGAGATAACAGTTTGTAACATGTGATGGAATCCTGTGAGGCTTGGTACCCCTTGTACCTGTTTTCCTCTTTCTTAACAATATTGTTTCTTTATTAATCCAAAAAAAAACTTAAGGGTAATTTTAAAAAACAATACAATCATAGATAAATTTAATGATAATAACTAAATTGACCAACTTTCTTAATAAACATAAATTAATCAATAATGTATTATAATTAGGGATAAAGAAAGTATTATCCAACTAACTAAAATACTTTGGATATTAGGTTGGGTTGAATTGAATTTGTATATTTTTTCTATCAAACTCAAATTGAATAGAACCAACCTGATTAATGACAGGTTGGATAATTCCCAAAAAAACTTAAATATTATTTCATATTTTCTAAAAAAAATTGTAAATTATTATAATAATAATAAATATATAAATAACAATTAAAATTTAACATAAAAGGTTAAGTCAGGTCATTAATTTGGTTCATAATTAAAAATAAACATTCATGACCCTAACCAAAAGTCAAAGGGATTAACAGGTTAGACTAGATTAATTCCAACTACTTCAAAACCTGAATCAATGTACTTGGGTAGGCTCACGTCAATTTCACTTGTTATTAGTTTGATCATTAACCTATTAATCTATCATCTTGATTTAGATCGGATTTTTTTTTTTTTGCTGAGTAAAAAAATAATAACATCATAATATATTATGAGAACTCATTAATTATAAGAAACTTCCAGAAGAAATTTTGGGAAGGAGGAGGCGTAGTGCCGTTTTAATTTATTTTTATATTGTTCATTTATAAATACAGAACATAATTAATATATATATCTCTTTAGAAAAATTAGTATTTTAACCTATATAATATATAGATAACTTTCATATTTTATTAATATTAATAAAAAAGTCAAATGTAAAACATGATGTACTTTAAATTTTAAATCAAAATATTGAAAGCAATAAGAGACTTTTTAATTTATTAATTATTTGCTATTATAATTTAAAATAAAAACAAGTCATGTAAATAATATTAAACAAGAATAATTCAAACTTTTATAATATTTTTATATTTGAAATAAATAAAAATTGACATGGATCACTGGAGATCTAGATAATTTTAAAATTTTATATTTATAAGAAACTTTCCAATTCATCAATAATTCTTTAATGTAAGTTTTATAATTTAAAACTAAATTAAGATATAAAAAAAAAAAAAAAACAACATTCATATAAGGCGAATACATGAGATAAAACTTTTTTACTTTTAATAATTGTGGGTGAAAGTCACAGTCAAATTACAAAAGGGAGATAATATAAATTAGACCTATTTTGTCACTTCTAATATAAATAGTAAATTAACTGGGAAAGTAAGAAAAAATGAGTCTCAATCTCCACATTGAGTATTCTAATTTATATAGAGAGAGTAGATTATAATAATTTCCTTTTTAATTTTAAAAATTATATTTGATAATCTAAATTCTTAATACACATATACAATAGAATAAACATTCTATGATCCACACATTTGATTAATTAATGGAAATTTAAGGGGATTAAAAAGAAGAAGTTATCAAATAAACTTAATAAAAAGGACAGCGCAGGAGAGAGAGAGCATATATAGCCATAGGCATATAGCCGAAGAGCTTTTGCTTGAGTAATATCAACATATGATTCTTGTTAGCCACAATACCTAATCACATTAATCAAATATCAATACGAAAAGTAATAATACTTCTTTAAATATATTTTTTAATTGGTTAAAATTTACAAAATCAAGAGAGGAAATAATTAAATATCATGTGGGCCTATCAATTTTTCTTATTTTTAATAAATTTCAACCAATAAAAAAATGTGTTTAAAAGAGTGTATTAAATAGTGTGTTCTTTAACATTCTTATATAAATATACTTAATTAGAAGCTTATTAGCATGATACTACCTTCGGTCTTATATATAATAAATAATTATTTAATTCATTAAGAATAATAAAAGTAATTAGATTGATTAATTTGTCATAAATTTTAATTTTATTCTAATATTACTTATGACATTAAATGATTTAAGAGATGATTATTTTTAAAATTAAACTAATAAATATACCTTATTTTGTTTCCAGTCTAATAAATGCACTCACTTTAATAAAGAAATGAGTGTATATCATTAATTGACTCCGTAATTAATTAAAAATAAAAATAATAAAAATAAAATAGTCATATATTTCTTATAATTAGGACTAAGAAAATATATTTTTCTTATATATACTCCAATTTTCAAAAGCATGAGCAAACCATGAAGAGGACCTGAACATTAACTCAAATATGTGTACACAAATCTTAGTTATAGTTAAGAGTGGAAATAGGTTAAGTTAAAGCATATGCATGTTAGGGATCTGGATTCTCTTCGGTGCTGAAAAATTTCAATAGGAAAGAGAGAAAGAGATAGATACGTGTCTCACAAATTTCAATAGGAAAGAGAGAAAGAGATAGATACGTGTCTCACACACTCATTGTGTCTTTCTCTCTTCTACTAAAATTTTTCGAGAGGAGTTATATTCATATGTTAGGTTTTGCTAAGTGTGATTGTAGTCTTAGTCAAAACTCAAAAGCATATAGAGCCTGTTTGGATGTTAGTTTCTCTAGAAGTATTTCTAGAAGAGAAAAGTAAGAAGAAAAAAATGAAATGATCTTTTCCATAAGTTAAAATAAGTATTCCATTAGCTAATTTGTAGATGTCATCTCATCTTTTAGAGAAGCTACATTGGTGAGCTTCTACAAATTAGCTAATGAATAACTTATTTTTACTTATGAAAAAGTTCATCTCATCTTTTTACTTTTATTTTCTTCTTCTATAAGTGCTTCTAGAGAAGCTTACCCAAACAGGCCCATAACCCGAGTCTAGTCTTTACTTGTTAAAGTCTTTTATTTTTAATGGCTTGAACTAACCTACTTGAAAGCTTGGCCTAGCCTACAAGACAATTTAAAGGTTTACTTTCAATACTTTAATACCATGATAGAGCTGAACCTATACATTGAACCTATACATGTTAGACTTGAGAATCATATTTAACTTGCTTATATAATATAACATTCATGATAATATATTAAAAAAATATTTTGTAATAAGATTTTTAAATAAGACATAAATTTATCATTTATTAAAATTAATTATAAGTGTTGACTTGACTCTTTACCTATATCAACATATCTAACATGTTAAAAATAAAATAAATACAAGATTTAATGCAACTTAGCAAATTTATAATAATAATAAATTGAATATTTATTTATGTATTTTTAAATAGGTAAGCAAGTTGGACTTAAAAAACTTTTTGAATATTCTGGCCTTTTTTAACTAAATAAAATTTAGTAAAAATCTTAATCTGGTTTATTGTCTGAAAAAATTGTTGACCTAATCTTGATCTTATATAAGTTACGTCGTAAGTTTGAGCTATATAATCTATTTTTATCCCTAATTACGGTGTTCATCGAAGATTCTTAAAAGTGGGTACGAGCAAAATTGATAATAAACTAACTCTCATGTGTTCCCAAATGATGATAATATTTTTTAACCTGAGATTGTTTAATAGGATATTTTAACCAATTCTCCATTCTCGTGAACGTAGATTGATAGGATAATTACACGAGTGCGGCACTTCGATTCAACTTAGTAGATTTCTAGACAAATAGGATTCTACATTAGCAAACCGAATCAAAAAAAGTTAAAAGACAATTATTACTCTAGATATGAATTATTTCGCATTCCCTTTATATGCGCATTACTTTAATACCATGATAAAGGTGAACCTATATATGTTAGACTAATCACATTTAACTTACTTATATAATATAACATTTATGATAATTTATTTAAAAATATATTTTATAATAAAAATTTTAAATAAGACATAAATTTATTTTTTATTAAAATTAATTATAAGTGTTGACTTGACTCTTTACCTATATCAACATATTTAACATGTTAAAAATAAAATAAATAGAAGATTTAATGCAACTTAGCAATTTTACAATAATAATAATAATAATAATAATAATAATAATAATAATAATAATAATAATGAACTGAATATTTATTTATGTATTTTTGAATAGGTCAGTAAGTTGGAATTAAAAAACCTTTTTAAATAGTCTGACCTTTTTTAACTAAATAAAATTTCGTAAAAATCTTAATCTGGTTTATTGTCTGAAAAAAATTGCTCTAATCTAGATCTTATACAAGTTAAGTAGTAAGTTTGAGCTATATGACCTATTTTTATCCCTCATTACAGTGTTCATCGAAGATTCTTAAAAGTGGATACGAGCAAAATTGATAACAAACTAACTCTCATGTTTTCCAAATGATGATAATATTTTTTAAGAACCTTGGATTGTTTAATAGGATATTTTTGCCAATATCTCTCCATTCTCGTAAACGTAGATTGATAGGATGGTTACAGATGAGTGCTGCACTTCGATTGAATTTAGTGGATTTCTAGACAAATAGGATTCTATATTAGCAAACCGAATCAAGAAAAGTTAAAAGACAATTATTACTCTAGATATGAATTATATGGTATTCCTTTTAAATGCGCATTACTTTTGTTGGTCACTGAACTTACCTATTTTAAGGATAAATAATTATTTTTTATCCTTAAATATATAAATTACTCACAAATTCATCTTCAAAAGATGAAAATTCAATTTTTTATCTATAAAAATGAAAAAAATGTGACAAATTTATCTCTTTATTAACTTCCGTTCGTTACCACTACGTGACATATTCAGAGGCAAATTTGTTAGGACTCTACACATTCAAGGACGAATTTTGTCAGTTATCTACTCAAAATATAATTTAATTTTTATATTTTTCCTTTTTTAATTATTGCAATCATAAAATTAGAATAAACACTTAAAATTTAGGAAAACAATCATAAGTTAAAATAGACATAATAATAAACTTAATATTGATTAATAAGCATAATTTGTTTGTTGCTCTGAAATTTCTATTATAACAACATTAGGTAATAACAAAATCAAGTTTGATCTCTTTTTTTGTAAGAATTAACTTAATGGATGTGTATTTATGTTTGAGTGTCATATTTTGAGTAAGGTAATGTCACAATAGAAATTTCAAAGCATAAATATGAGATAGTACCTTACCCAAAATATGAAACTCAAACAAATTAAAATGCACTGTCACTAAATTAATCCTTACAAAAAATAAAACTCAACTTGATTTTGTCATTATCCAATGTTGTTATAATAGAAATTTCAACGCAACAAACAAATTATGCTTATTAATCAATATTATACTTATTATTATGTTTGTTTTAACTTATACTTGTTTTTCTAATTTTTAAATGTTTATTATAACTTTATACTTGCAATGATTAAAAACGGGAGAATATGAAGATTAAATTATATTTTAGGTAGATAGTTGACAAATTCGTCTCTGAATGTGTAGAGCGCTGATTAATTCGTCCTTGAATGTGTCACGTAGACTCTTTCCATTAACGATAACGGACGAAAGGTCACGGAGAGATAAATTTGTCATACTTTTTTTCACTTTCAGGGATAAAAATTTGAATTTTCATCTTTCAGAAACAAATTTGTTCGCGCTCTACACATTCGAAAATGATTATTTATCATTTTTTTTTATTTAATCCCAATTCTGGTTCGGTAATATACTTGATATGGTGTATTAGGTATTTTTTTTTAAAAAAATGTCACTTTTTATATTTTTTAAAATGTAAAAAAATTATGCATTATTTTTTATTTTTATTTAAAATGATTCTTTTAATACATATAACACTACAACTAAATAACCCACAAGATATATCACAATTGATAAATTGTTGATAAGTTGTTAGGCGTTTTAAGCATTTTTTTTAAAAAAAAAATTAGTATTATGTGTGGGAAGCAATTGAAAGAAGCATTAGTGAATCACATCTGAACAATGTGATTCATAATGTTCTTTATAGAATAATTATCTTAAATAAGAGTATTTTCATGAACTAGTTTTTAACGAGATCGTTTTGAGAAAATACTAACAATAGTGTTTTTAGTGGGGTTTTTTTTATAACCTCTTATTTCTACCAATCTATTTTTTGCTATTTCTAAATTGAATTTTTATATTTTTTTAAAATAAATTACCAATAAATAAAATAAAAATTTATTATCAGTTCCTAAAATTTTTAGAATTTCTATTTAATTTCTGGATTTTTTCAGCTAGTTTAGGTCCTTAATTTTTTTTTCCGTCTTTACTTTTACTTTTAGTCTCCTGTTAAATGTTAAGGGAATTGACCAATAAAAAAAGTCTAGAAACTAAAAAAAATCTTAAAATACTTAAGAACTAAAAAAACTAATAAAATCTAAAATAAAATTCTATCACAATATAAATTTTTTATTATAAATTTAAAATATAATTATATATTCAACAATATTTTATTATGAATTTTAATTATAATATTTTTTATATTCTAAATATTTATTTATTATAATTTTTAGTTATAAAAAATAAATATTTATCATGTACATTACACATACTAAAATATACTAGTTATTATATATATATATATATATATATATATATAATTTTTATCGTTTGTTGTGAAAAATATACACCCAAAATTCTAGCCCGCATTTTAAAAATTACAAGAATACTCTATTATGTGTTGTTTTGTATGAGTCAATTTTATTGGCGTCTTCGAAACAGATGGAAGAACTGTTTGATTATCTTTCATGAAGGAAAAACTCTTGTGTCAATAGGTTCGCTACTCATGGTGCTGGTAATATTGAGATCTCTTTGTGGGACTCAATCTATATAGGTTTTTTTGTACATGATAAGATATGGCTATTCCTAGTTACAGGTTTAGATAGCTCTCTTTTTTGCTCCTCTCATGGAGTCACAGGTTTTGCTAGATCCTTATTTTTGGTTCAGCCCTTCATTGGCTCTTGTTTCCTTGATTTGTCTTATATATATGATTTAGAGTATGTTGGTATGGGGGTTATTGTTTTGGTGTCAATCTAGTTGCCATTATTTCAGCCTCCCTCCTTAGCATTCTCTCTGTTTTTGCCAAATTATTTTTTATTAATATGCCCATGTACATAATGCTAAGTAACAGTGTTGACACTTGATAAGGAATAACCAAGCTCAATATCAATGAAATATTAGTGTTTTTCGTTATATGTTTATTAGTATCCGTGTAAGAATTAATAATCTATTGGGCTTCCATGAATTTGAGTACTATAGTGAGTCTTATAAAATGGATAAAAATAAAGTAAGTAGTTTGAGTTGATCGCGAAGAAATCAATAATTAGTATTTCATTATATATATAATTTATATATTTTTTATATTCAATATTATATATTATTGACTATTAATTTTAAAATTATTTTACTTTTTAAACTAAGTTGTATCAAATCCAAGATGAATCATCTTATAGATTTTATTTTTTGTCAAGAAATTGAAAACAAATATAAGAAAATTTATAATATTTACTCATATTATTCAACTAATTAAACTAGACTCTTTTATAATCGGCCTATAAATTAAGTTTAAACATGCAGAGTGTATTGTGTATAGCTAGGCTTAGCTACTTATCTTTAATTTGTTGCCTCTTGTTGGTATATGGCCATCCAAATGTCTTCTGTTCTCTTAGCTTTTCTTGGAATTTTCTTTTCCTTGTGCTCCTTGGAGAACAGCCTTTCCTTTCAAACAAGAAGGGAAGACATGGAAAGCAACAATCTTCATCATCATCATCTTGTTCACCTCAGCTCTCTCTTTGCATCATCTTCTTGCAGCTCTTCTACCAAAGGTCTATTCAATCTTCCTTCCCTATCCCCCAAATTGATATATATATATATATATATATATATACACACATACTAAGATTCATTTTAGTATATTTTTACATGCATGCATGCTACTTTGTACTATATTTATTTGTATATTATATAATGATATATGGCACATAAAATATTCTATAGTCTAGGCGTTTTGATTTGAAGATCAAAGACATCATAAATCCTGTATAATAAGCGTGAGAGAATTGTGAGGGAGAGAAAAGCAAGGAATGTGCTCCGAATCTTCTTATAGTGGGGGGATTTCAAAGGAAAATTGTGAGATATATAAAAAGCAAATAAACAGAATCAATTTTATCTATTTTCAGATTAAATATGTTTTTAGTTTTTATAAATATAAAAATGTTCATTTTTAGTTTAAAAAAACTAATCCTTTCCTTTTGACCCCTCCCCTCTTTTTATATAAAGGGTGGGATTGTCCTTTACAAAAATAAATTGATTCTTTTTCATTTTTCATTTATAGAAATAAGAACTACAACATAACACATTACTTTCCAATATATGTAGCTTTGTTTTTTAAATCGAAATTCCTGAATAAAACGAAAGTTTCACATCAGTATTGTTCCACTCTTTAATTTCTTTTTTTTTATTATCGTTATTTATAGTTTGTTAATCACCACCCAATAAAAAATCGTCATCCTGTGTTCGTGTATGTGTTCCTACTTTCAAATTCCGTACCAAAACGAATTATTCTTTTAAAATTATTCTCAGTTGCTTGTAAGGGTAGAAATATATTAGATTATTCGATAAGAACTTATATTCTAACTTATGTCAGGTTTAGACTAAGTCAGTCTTTTGATGAAAATAAACTAAGGCAAAAATTTTTATCAAAATCTATTTATTAAACAAGTCAAGTTCTTGGTTATTCAAAAATCTTTTAGGACTCACACATCAATCTATTTAAGTAAATATAAATAATAATTTGTCAAACATGCTTAGAATCTATTATATTAAATTTCTTTGTATTAAAATCATAGTTTTATTTACCATTTTAAGTGTTAAATATGTTGACCTATACACGAGCCAAGTTTATAAGTTTATTGAAAAATAAATTTCTATCCTATTTAGAGGTTTTATTGTAAAATATGCTTTAAATAAGTTATCGTAATTGTTATAATAGATCTTAAAAATATGTTTATATTATATAAATAATTAGAATTAATTCTTATAAAGTTTAGCATGCTTATTTTCACATCTATCTTAGTGTTAAATTATGATAAAATATGTCGTTAAACAAATTTGCAGGTCAAGCCAAGTTTAATATAAGTCATATCAAGATTTTAAAAATGTTTGTGGCAAAAAAATAGATAAGGCTTTAAATCATATAACTTTTACCAATTTGAGACTGCCTAATAAAATCTAATCTGACTTAATTTATTTTCACCCTTATTTATTTGTTATTCTTGGTGCACTTGTAGGCAAGGAATAGAAAATTGTGATTTATATATTACATTAATTTAAGAATTTGAATCTTTAGAGAAATGGGTATATTTTAAATTGCAAAACTTTATTTGTTGATTGAAAATTTTAAAAAAAATAAACAGAAAATTAATAATTGATATTATGATGAAATACATATAAATATGTAATAAATTATAAAGTCATTAAAATTTGGTTTTTAAAATTTGAATTTTTTTAATTTCTATACATTATTGTTAGTATAAACAAATTAGAAATTGTCATTAGTGTAAATTTTAAGGTAATTATTATAAAAATTAATTAATTTACTATATATAATAATTTTAATTAAATAATAATGTAATTTTTTTTTTACATTGCTAGTACATAAATTATTTAATCAATTTTAAATCTATATTCTATGTCTTAAGTATTTTCTTTTCAAGCCAAATCTTTATGTTAAATCATTTTTATTATTCAGGTTAACATAATATGGCTAACATCCATTATTTGACGCCATTAAATCTAATCCAGGTACCCCAAAAAAAGCATCATTAAAAGTGGTAGACAAATATGGGCCATGCTCTCAGCTGAATCATAATAACAAAGCAAAAGCTACAACAACACACATTGATAAGAATATTCTGAGCCTAGACCAAGAAAGGGTAAAGTATATTCATTCTAGGCTCTCTATGAACTTGGGCCATGACAATAGTGTGAAGGGATTGGATTCAAGTACCATACCAATCCAATATGGTGGTGCTATTGAGTTTGGGAACTACGTTGTGCTCGTTGGTCTTGGTACACCCAAAAAGTACTTGTCACTTGTTCTGGATACTGGTAGTGATCTAACTTGGATTCAGTGCAAACCCTGCACTGGTTCTTGCGTCGACCAGCAAGATGAATTTTATCCATTGAAGTCTTCATCATATTCCAATATCACTTGCACATCTTCGGTTTGCACTCAGCTCTCATCTGCCACAGGTAAACTTTTAATTCTCAAAAGGTTGAATTATTCATTTGATGCCTATAATTACATCAATTTTACATTTTAGTCTTTGTACTTAAAAATTACATGTGCCAGTTCTTATACAATTACTTTTAGTTATGTTTTGTTCCCTACCATCAATAGTTTCTTAAAATCATTAGCTAATATTGTCACAAATAGAAATTAGTAGTGTAAAATTGCCAAAATAAAGTTTTGTTTATTTTCTTAGATCAATTTCTAGTACGTTACAAACTGTCAAAAAAATTATTGGTGATTTGACATTGCCAGTTTCAATTTATTGTGTTAGTATTAGCTAATGACACTAAGATACAATTGATGGTAGGGACTAAAACATAACTAAAAGTGATTGAGACTAAAACAAATAATTTCTAAGTGTAGGGATCAAAACATAAAAGTAGTACAAGTATAGGAATCAAATAAATAGTTAGTTCTTCTCAAAATTCCAAGATGCATATATGCTAGAAAACGTAACCACAAAATCTTGGTTATATTTTGTTATATGGGTATTTTGACTTTTGAAAATAGAAATAGAAACAATTTAAATTAAATCTCACAGATAGTAAGAAATTTTTAAGTAGTTCCAAGCCAATACGTGCCTAGATCTTCCCAACAACTATATAATAAGTATTTCGAGTTTTTCACGAAAGAATTAATATACTTAATTGTGTGTCATATGAAGATTAATCAAGACCATAGTGATTCTATACCATCTATTAATTTCTTCTGGTTAGTCAACTCCATAAAATAACTTCTCTATTTAAAACACTTCATTAATACAATAATATACTTATCATCTCTTTTCCTATCTCATTATATATATTATCTATCACACATTTACTTCCCTTTTTTGTCTCTTTCTCTCCTTAGGTGTTGAGTAAGACATAAGTGTCTACTTATTATTTTCCTATTTCATTTTCCATGCAGGAGTTCAACAGGCATGTTCTTCATCTTCAAAGACATGTGTATACATTATTATATACGAAGATCAATCTTACTCTATGGGCTACTTCAGCCATGAGCGATTGACAGTGACAACCACTGACATCATCGACAACTTCTTATTTGGTTGTAGCCAAAGTAACAAGGGCTACTCCGGCGGAGTAATGGGCCTTGGTCGCCACCCCATCTCTTTTGTCCAACAAACATCCTCAAAGTACAAGAAAATCTTCTCCTACTGTCTTCCTTCCCGTTCTAATTTCATCGGCCACCTCACCTTTGGGGATGAAGAAATTGACGATGACAACATCAAATACACTTCATTCTCCTCCATCGTCCCTGGTTCCTCCTTTTACGGCATCAACATCACCATGATAACCATCGGCGGTACTAAGCTTCCTGCTTCCTTCGGCGCTGGAGCCATCATTGACTCTGGCACCATGGTAACAAGGCTACCACCGACGGTGTACTATGCACTTCGATCGGCATTTCAACAAAGCATGTCGAAGTATCCAGCAACTGGAAAGGTGTCTGTGTTTGATACATGTTATGATGTTAGTCGTTACAAGTTTATTCAACTTCCGGTGATAGAGTTTGTGTTCGCCGACGATGTCACAGTCGTGATTGCAGGGATTGGGACAGTTTATGTGACGAAGGACAAGAAGGCTTGTTTAGCTTTCACTGCAAACAAGGATGATAGTGACATTACCATCTTTGGAAATATACAACAAAGAACCCTAGAGGTTGTGTATGATGTTGGGGGTGGGAGGATAGGGTTTGGTGTTGCTGGGTGTAAGTGAAGCGAATTTGGTTAGTGGTGTTAAAATAAACATGCATACTTTGGATATATAGTTGCATTAAAGTATTTGGAGGGATAGTAGTTGAATTTCACAATAGTTCATGTCACTTCTTTTGAATCCTCCGTAGCTAATGTCTAAAGCACAAAATTTTTCTTCAGTTGATCACTTAACTAACTGTTAATCAACTATAACATCAATTATCAGTTGATTGACCATTAGTAATTTTTCTGGGTGCCAACAGAAACATTAAAACTTTTTTTCCAAAATTTTCCCAAATAAATTAGATCGTTCTAATAGTTTTGAGCATTGTGCGTACCAATTTTTCAACCACCAAAATTAATCACCCAATAGTTACAAGTAATACATTTATGGAGAGTAAAGATATTTTAGTAAAATTGTTTTAATAAGTAACATATTTATT
Source organism: Glycine tomentella (assembly GCA_007407185.1). Lineage (NCBI taxonomy): Eukaryota > Viridiplantae > Streptophyta > Magnoliopsida > Fabales > Fabaceae > Glycine > Glycine tomentella. Next base: position 170,705 of record PYAF01002320.1, read on the forward strand.
GTGTTCTTAATTTATGAAAAACCTTAAATATTAGTCATTTTGAAATAATTGATCGCACATTACATAAATTATACAATCACTGAATCTCAACCTCATTTATTCTCTTTTATGAAGGTTTTGTAACTAAGAACTTGAAATCAACATGTTATTCACTGTTTTTTTTTTTACTGTCATTACTCATCAGTGTATATAATTAAATGTGAAGGAAAACAAAATTTCAGCATCTTATTTTTTTTTTCTATTGGTAAAAACACAACCATATATAGTGTGTTCAAGGACAGATCTAGAAATCTTATAAAGGGGGGTTAGAAACTTTATTTCTTTCTTTATAATTGTTTAAAAGTCAATCTTTTAATAAATAATAAATTTTGAAAATTTTATTATTTTACACATAAAATTGAAACTAATTTTTATATAATTTTATATTAATTAACTTAAAAATATATATGTATATACATGAAAAGTTCCAAACAATAAGGGGGAAGGGGGGACCAGGCCCTTGTCTGTTCCTCTCTAAATCTATCCTTACATGTGTTTGAAACTGTTGTATAAATTAGATAATTTTAATAATTGAATATGTGTATAATTGACTATTCTTATAATTAATTATAATCATAATCAATTAATTTTTACTAAGTTTGCTGAAAAGTGGTTTAAGAATAATTAATTTTGTTTGGATGTAAAAAAATAAGTTTGTATATAGTAAAATAGTATAAAAACAAGTGAAAGGAAAAACAAGTTATTGGAAAATAATCATAAGATATAAAATTTCAACTTCATAAAAACAATTTTTTTTAAAAAAAAAGCTTTTTCTATAATTAAACTAAGATCTCAAAAAGCTGAAATTTTAGATTATAACATAAGATGTGCACATCCACTTTTTTTTATTATAACATATACGATGTTACTATTGGGCTAGTTATTGCAGTGTACCAAAGTTGGGGACTTGAATCAAACACCTTCCTATATGTATCCTACACTTTTCACAGCAGCGGATGCATCCCCTTTCATTCGTTCTTCTTCTTCCCACAGTGCACCCTGCTTTCTAGATCTTTTCTTCTTCTCCAACTCCTCTTCTCCATCTCTAGTCTTCTTCCCACAGTCATCAAGGTTCCAACGCAGAAGTCCCTTGTGGACTTGTTTCTGGAACAAACTTTGTCACCGCACCACCTCTGCAACTCCGTCCACAACACACACCACCGCCGTTGAAATAACAATGAAAATACGATTACATTGAAACAGTACAACAAAAATGTATTTTCGTTGTTATTTTTTTACTCCTTTTTAATATAACGGAAATACGACTCCGTTGAAACAGTACAACAGAATCGTATTTTTGTTGTTATTTTTCTAACATCCCCTCTAATGAACAACAAAAATAAGATTATGTTGTATTGTTTCAACGGAATCGTATTTTTGTTAATTTTTTTTTTATTCTTTTAATATAATTGGAAATACGATTTCGTTGTATAACTATAAAATAGAATGGTATTTCCGTAAAAAGGTATTTTTGGACAAAAAATAAGTGTAAGTCGATCTCTTGACAGGGATCATTAACAATGGGAATACGGCCAACAGTAACTCACAAATGAATTCAGCTTTAACCAGGGCAAAAATGAATATATAGTTCATCGATCAATTTTGCTTCTCTAGTTAATTAATGAATCTCAACTACTTGCTTAGTTAAAGCTTTTGTTTATTCATCTCACTTATAACTATCAAAGACACTGTGGATTAAAAGAAAAGAAAATCCATATAAGTGAAAAACTTGAGAGCCAAGGATATGTTTAACTGTTATTAACAACTCCTTATTATACCACATTACTGATTTTGGGGTACAATTATACCAAGATTTTACTATTCTCATAATTGTATGAACTAACTTTAAAGTTATTGGTAACTTTAATTTAAAGATAACTATTATTATTACTATATATAGTGGTTATTATGATACTACTAAGTACTAACCAATGTTACTGATATACACAAGTAACATGAAAGAATATATCCACATGGTACAAGACCAATCACTAATTCAGAGTTTAACCTTGAAGGGAGCTACCCACCCAATCATATCTATAGAACTTAGATTTGTTGCAGTAGTAGGTTTTAGTCAAGATCAAATTAAGTTTTAAAATTTTGTTTTTTTATATTTTCTACGAATAGGTGAAAAGTATATATATTAAATCTAAACCGTATGATGTTGTGTTAGATGCCAATCTCTGTGTTTGGTTCATTAGCACAACCACTTTTAAACCAGCCCAGTTGACAATCACAAAACGCGCGGCTCTAACCTGCACCTTGGCTACTAATCATTTGCATTATAAATAATTTTGGAGGAATGGAATGGCTCCAAAAGCAGCAAATCTTGCAAATGAGCTTGATCCAAGTTTAAACTTCATTGCTTTTGTTTATTGCTTGTGATATCATGGTTTGCACACACAATGAATGACAGCATACACGTATCAATGTTTTTTGTATCCAAATGGAGGCACTGTATTGGTTCACCTCATTCTTACTCTACACCTCCCAAGTGGTGGTCCCACTACCAGCTGGTCTATTATGAGATTTTCCACTACAAAATTTCTCTAATTCTGGTGATTGAGGGGAAGTATATATATACAATATATTTATCCAATATAAAGTATTGATGCAATTATGTTAGGACATGTTAGATCTATGTGTGAGTAAAAATAATTTATTTAATGAGAAAATTTATATTTAAATATGATCATGTATAAAATTTTATTAAATCAATAATAGTTACATATCATAATTCAGTAAATTAGGAAATATTCATAGTTTCTGACCCATAATAAAAAAAAAATACAATATATTTATCTCAATACATGATTTCTTCACCAAAAAAAGGGCATATAAATCAATTTTATAGTTTTTTTAAATAATGAGCTAAATGATTTTTTCGAAAAATAATTATCTCTTTTACAAAAACGCAACTTTAAAATATTACTTTGAGATTAACACTTCCAATATCATTATACCTAGAGCACTTCCAATATTATTATACCTAGAGCACCCATTCGGATATTCCAAAATTCTAGTTTTGCTATCATATGAAGTTGTGAACTGTCCCGCTTCAGACATTACAAATCCCATGTTACATAATCAGCCAGATCATAAACGTACATATTCCATCTCCAACACCAATGAAATCATGCCATTTTGATTATTTTATTTTGTCCCCTGCTAGACAGTGGACACCATCACATCAGTAAAAAAATAAAAACATCACTTAATTGATTCTGTTTGTTATAATAAACAGTTTAATATTTATTCTTATAAACTCATTCGTATATTTTATAATTACTTTATTCACAACTTTTTTTCTTACACCTTTTTTAGTCTATATAATTCCTTCAATTGCTCTTTCCTTTCTTAATTCATCACTTGTCACATTTATTATTTTGTTCTTTATTCTTCCTATTTTTTATTTTATTCAATGATATATATATATATATATATATATATACCTCAAAATAATAGCATTTTTTTCATTTTAAAAACTGTTTTCTAAAATAATTCTATATTATAAATCAATTCATTATCCAGAATCTATTAAGTTTTGAAAATTTACATAGGACAAATATTTTACAAACAAAAAACCACATAATAGATATTTTCTCATCTTCTTATGTTGTATTTTCTTCAACCTCTCCCTCAATTTCATTTTCTACCAGCATCAGCCTGCACAAGTTCTTGTTTAATTGCATTTTCTACAAAATGAGCAGTAGTATATTAAACATAGTTCACTATAAAAAATACTTTCTCCATCTCATTATAATTATAATGTAATAGAAAAAAAAATTGTTTCAAAATAATTATTAATTTAATATTTTAATATAATATTAATTATTTTTATTTATATTTCTTATAATATTAAAAATAAATAACAAAATCTATAAATAAATTAATGATAATGAAATTAATTTCATAAGAATATATCTATATATTATTATTTTTATCTGTGTACAACAACTTAAAATAACAATTATAATGAAGCAAAAGTAGTAATATTTACTAAAATGAGTAGTATACTTCATGTATTTCTTTGATTTTTTTATTGTTTATATTCTTTATTCTAGTACTTTCTAAATACTAATTTTAATTTTTAAATGTATTCATGCAATCGGGCCTTTTCTATAATCTTTTTACCATTTTTTTAGTTCGACAAAACAAAAGAAATTGACCCAATTTTCTCCTTAGTCATCCTAACCGGCAAGTTAGCAACACAAGTTAGTAACACGTGACTAATATGACAGCTATAACACTCTGAAATTTTGATAAGTAAAAATAGATGTTTGATGTATTTGTTGTGATTTTGTGATTATTTGATTAACTTAGATTAGTTGAATTATTATATAAATTACTCTTGTGCAATTTTTTGGTGTGGATGATAAGTTATGTGGAGTTTGTTTAAGTTGCGTTGAAATTGTGTAATTTCGAGTTTGACCCACAACCTGTTTTTACTAAAATCGCCATTTTAAATTGGTTAACCATTGGATCGTCTTCAAATTTTAAATGTAGGCTCCTAATTCACATATGTAAATTTTGACCGTTGGAATTGTCGAGTTAACATCTGAAGCGTGAGATATCACTGCTGATTATGTCTATTAAAAGTAAATTAGTTTGCCATACATCAAAATCAAACTTAGTTCTGGAATCACAGGATAGTTGCAAAGAGCAATTTGTGTTAGAATTTACTAAGACATAACCGCATATATTGTTGTAAAATAAAAGATCCCTTACCCTAGCTATGTAATGCAACATCAACAAAAACAGTCTTATCCCTAGGTAAGGTTGATTACATGAATCACATGATGTTTTTAGGCTCGGTTATAAACCAAATTATCAAGGATATTATTTACCAATAGCGATTGATTAATCACGAGAATCCAAAATTAAACGCAACAGCCACTAATTTATGCAACTCTCGGAATATAAGATATTGTCACATTATATACTTGGAAAACATCATTCTAAATCTTAAAGCAACTCAAACTAATCAACTTCATTCTTCCAAGCACGGAATACTCAAATGGATCACAAACGTCAAGGAACTAGTGCATTCATTATGAAGCACAATTAATCAACTGTATAATATGCAACGAAAAAAGATGTCAACTATATTTCAAAACGAAAATTCTAACCATTTTCAAATCACATTCTAAGGCTCCACTGTTGTCACCTGTTGCCACTCCCCGTCTACTGCTTCCTTCCACAATGTCACATTGTTATTCCCATCAGCCACAGCCAGTATGTTTCCTGTCAATGACCATGAGACCCTCCAAACAGGGGTCTTGAAATCATTCAAAACCTTGCCTTCCCACTGATCCCCCTCTTTCGCCACGGTCCATATAATCACTTGACCATCCTGCGATGCACTAGCAATGGTAGATTTAGGGAGCCCTAAATTGGGTGCCCAAGCAACATCTCGGACCCAATCCGTGTGCATCTGAAGAGCAGGGAAGCAGTCCATCTTCCAGAGTCCATTGTTTAGCTTCCATATCTTCACAGTATTATCACAACCACCAGAGCACAGCTTCTGTACAGGATCAAGCAACCCAGCACCGACAAGGGCTCCGGGTGCCATCGATGGCGCCCACGACACTGAAGTGACACCAACTGGATGAGCCTGATCAATCCTTGCAGTTTCCCAGCCACCGTCTGCTCTTGCAGTGAAAACAGATATATTCCCATCAGATGAGCCACAAGCCAAGCAAAGACCCAACTCGTGAGGCGCCCAAGCAACCGAATTCACAGATGACTTGTGGTCATCAAACACATGAGCCTGAGTCCATTCATTCTGGTTACCCTCCTTCCAAACAATGACACGACCATCATAGGAACACGACGCAAGTAGAGAACCAAACTTAGGGTGAGCCCATGCCACTTGCCAAACAGGTCCTTGGTGACCAGTCAATGTTGCGAGATGCTGAGAGGCTGTGTTGCTCACCCCAATTATCTTAATTGTGTGATCTGATGAAGCCGTGGCCAGCCTCTTACCATAATAATCCATCGCAACATCATGGACCGTGTCTTGATGACCCGTTTCAACCTTCTGAGAAGGCATATTTCTGCTACCAACACACACATAATGCAAACAGTTAGTTTCAAACAATCATTTGCAAATAAAACTAACTGACCTAATTTAAACAAAACCAAACTAAACACTCGGTTATCTAGTCACTACCAATGTAAAAAAGGTAAAACAAATCTCAAATAAAACACAGCAAAGGATGCATAAGAATCAATACAATATCCATAAACATATAATATTTTCTAAGAAAACAACTATTCAAAAAAACAATATCACAGAATCGTGAGCAATTCGAAAAATTAAAGCCACCAAACCCCCTAGAATTTTTATAAAAAAATGGGAAAAAAGTTTTTTCTTTGAAAAAAAAAAGCATTTGGCGTAAAAAATTGGGGAAAGTCACGCAACGGAGTTTAAATGAGAAAATTGTCCCAGAAGAGAGAGAGGTTTCTAAGGAGCGGGAAGAATCGTGAAATGAGTACGAAATCTGAAGATCTAAGTTGAAATTTCAACAGATCAAGACAGAGAGAGAAAGAGAGGATAGAGAAGGAACCTGACAAGAAGAAGAGCGAGAAAGTGAGGGAACCAAATGCGGTGGCCGGAACAGCGCGAGACGAACTTGACGGTGAGTGTAAGATGAGATCTAACGAATAAGAAAATGAGAAACTGAAAAATGAGAGAAGAGAAAAAGAAGAAGCGTTGTCGTTTTGTTCATTTGTTTTATTTTTATGGCCTCTTAGTGTCCTAATCCTTTGGGCTTTATGGCCCAGTTAAGCCAACTTGTCACTTTAGGCTATTGTTTCCTGCACCTACCAAGTTGCTTCCAACACCTTCTTTATGGCTTCCGAAAGGGTCAATCCGGAATGTAAAATTACATTATGGAATGCACCTCTTTTTCGGCTGCCAAAATGACCAATCCGGATGGTAAAAAAAAATTCTGAAAAGGATGCAGGAAGCAATTTGGAAGTGAAGGAAGTCACAACCAACTTTAAGCCTAGCATCTAAACCATATTCGTTGACTTTGATCCAAAAAAAGATGACGTCTACGGTACACCAGTTAAATATGTTTCATAACTTACGAAACAAATATTAACCGTTTAATTATTGAGATATCATGGTCACGCTCACACTAGATCATTTTCTTTTTCTTTCTCGGCCCTTCTCCCGTACCTCTTTGGCATCTCCCGGCCCAAGGCTTCATCACCCTCACCAGCTCTGCCACCGCATGCATCCTCTCTTTCGCCGCCTCCGCCTTCCGTGCGCCACACTCCCTTCTGACGAGGGACACTCAAGCTTTATTATCGAATCTGTTTCTGAATTCGGCTATCAAGCCACCGTGAAGAGCACAACGGTGACAAATTTAACGAATGAAAACATGGGTTTCTTAAAGTGTGATTCTATATCTGGCGATTCTTGAGTTTTTTCTATGATGGGTTTTGATGGATATGAGGTTTTGCAATTAGATCTGGTTGCGCCTGAGAGACTCAACGACATTCACGGAAGAAGACATGTTGATGGTGACGATTAACGGAGGTAGCTACGACAGGTTCCCGAGCGCGGCGTTAAACCAACTCCTCCGTGGTGCCAAGCTTTCAAGCCACTGCGAAAGGATTTGTTGCTGCGACGTTAAACAAACATTGATCATTTTATTTTTGTTCTCTATAATAATAATGACTAATGTAAATTTTATTTGTGAGACATTTTATGGATTTGGGATTCATGTTGTTGTTCAAAAGAATTTAATTTTATTTATGAATGGTGTTTTTTGATTAGGATGTGTAGGAGAATGAAGATTGAGATGGAGGGAGTGAGGCAGGAGAAGATGAGAAAGGTAAATTTGGAAAGAAAGAATGAAAAAAGCAGAAAAAAGTAATAAAAAAATTTTACAGTGTTGTATCTATTGGATAGTCGTTCAATATGTTGGCTTTTTTTTTGTTGCAAGTTTCATGGTGGTTGTTGTAGGGAAGGAGACGATGGATGAAAGATGACTCAAGGCTATTCTGTGAAGCAGAGAAAAAAATCTACTGTGTACATAGTTCTACGATACTCTCATATTTATCTCACATCTAACGGTCACTATTTCTTTCGTAAGTTATGCAATATGTTTCGTTTGCGTATCGTAGACGCCGTCCCAAACAAAAGACTCATGAAAAAAAAAACTAGAGCAGACATCAAATTCAACTATAAAATAAAATTTATTTCTACCAATGATCATAAAACACTATGAAAAAAATTAAAAAATGATAATTAAAACAATGGAATGAAACACATTAATCCCACAGAAGTTTTTTTTTTATGATAAAGAGTATTTGTGCCTTAATTATTTATTTTATTTTTATTTTTATTCTTATATAAAAGGGAGGGATAAATCCATTATGAGCATGTTTGGATACAAGGTTAGAAGTGCTTTTGGGAGCTTCTTTACTGAAAAAACACTATATTTCCAGTAGAGAAGCTCTCAAAAGCACTTCTGGCTTGTATCCAAACAGGCCATATATCAATAAACTACAAGGCCATGTGACTCCTATATAGTCCCTCCATAACAAAGACTTACAAAAAGAAAGGAGATCAGTAAACAAGTTAAACTAATAGATAAAGTTTGGGAATAAGAAGTTAAGCTATCAACTACAAAATTGGCTTCTCTATGTACGTGAGTGAGTTTAACAAATCATTGTCGTCCCATTAGGTATCTAGTCATATGAATTTAGGATCCCATATGATGAATGTCTCTAATTAGATTCAACAAAAGATCCACAACCACTTTTGAACCAGTCTCAATCCAAAGCTTGGAGTATCCTAAATCCTAAGAAATTTGTAGTCCAAAAATAACTCTCGAAAGTTCAACACCAATAATGGAACTATGAACTATGCCTAATATTTCAAGACAATCCTTTGACTCACCTACCAGTGTTGTCACAAATGACCCTCTTCACACCCCGAGTTATTTAAAGGTTTTTGCACTGATCCATCAACATTCACCTTCCACCATCCATCAAGTGGCAACATCCGTTAGGTAAGGCTAACCTTGTATCTTCAAGCTAAATGATAAGAGAGAGATGAATTTTGTTGCACTTTTAGAGTTGTCAATCTGATATGGTGTGGAATACTATGAGGATTCTAAACATAATTAGAAAAAAAAAATTCTTACTTTTGTAAAATATACCAAAGGGCTACACCAAAAATAATGTGTTTGTTGGACCCTTTTGAAGGTTGGAGGTTTTGTTGCATCCAGAGATTGACATCTTGTTGGGTGAATGAAGTGTGTCAGATGTATGTTCAAAGGGAGAAGTTTTTGTACTTGCTTGACTGTTGTGCAATCCCTAAGGATGCAGATATCCTATTCTGAATTACAATGGCATATAGGACAATATGAGCCATCCATGGTACCAAAACGAGAGTGCCTAACATTAGTTTTTAAACCATGTTGGGCTATCATCCAAAGGAAAGTTCTAACTCACGCTCACTTCTACATGTGTTTCCAAAAAGTCTCATTAACAAAATTATTGATGGCATCAATAAAAGAGCACACTAAACTTATTAAGAATTCTTAAGTTGGATTACGGAACCACACTGGCTTATCTGGTCCAAGGGAATGATTGGGGTTAACTAGAGCAATAATTTCAAAAATTGTCTTAGGTGGTAATTAACCATGAAATGATTGAACATCCCAATTCCCTTCATCAGTGCAATATAGTCGGAAACAATCACATCAAGGTATGTATCTGGAATATCAAGGACCAAAAATTCATGAAGGATATTTTTTGAAAGGTAACCACCTGTCTACCTACAACCTCACAAATTGGCCATCTCTAATAGTCCAAAACAAACTTGATTGAAGAAAATCCCAAGCAACCATAATTGCTTTCTAGGTATGCAACTTGTTTACTTTATGTTGAACATCTAGGAAGAAATCAGTCCATTTATTATACTAATGTTTTGGGACCTTGCCAATAAAGCTTCAGGTTATTGACAAGTCCCTATCCCGTCTTCATTATCAGAGCTTTATTCATGACATCTAGAATTTGAAGCTTATACCCCTGGATCTCTTAGGCTTACAAAATTGTTCCAAAGAGATAAAGTGCTAAGCTCGCTCAGTATTACTAGATCCCCCAAATAAACTTCCTTTAAAGTTTCCCAAGTTCAGCAGTAATGTTATAGGTAGCAACATAATTTTCAAATAGTATATAGGAAGCGCTTGAATTACTAATTGTGCCAATATGATACCTCTTGCAAAGGCTAGTTGTTGTTGGTGTCAATATGATACTTCATTTATACTTTTTACTAGTTTTTATTTGTGTGTTTCAAAATTATTATCTTGAGCATCTAGATTTTCAAATGATTATATCTTTGATATAAAATATTTTAAAGCTTGCTCAAACTATTTCACACATCCAAAAGCATACACTTACTCATGAATGACAAAATAGGTTCTACATACCATGAATTTGATATTTTTGTAGTAGTTTGTGAAGCAATATACGAGAGTATTTTTGTATGATTATTATTGAAATACTATTTTATACAAAATACTATTAAAGGATAATGTTTTCTCTCAACAAAGGTTCGCGAAGTTGGTACCCTGATATATCCTAGAACTTAAGAAGCTGAGTGTTCTTTTGCATAAAAAGTGATAGTTGGATAAGTGTCGCCAATGTTGTCAAGCTTGTAATTCAAAGATCATAACACAACTCATAAGAGTTATATGCATACATAAAAAAATATTTACAATCATACTGTAACATCCCTGATTTTTTACTTCTCATCGACTCTCATACTATGACATTTCACGCGGTGACACTTCACTCAACATCCTTGTTGGTCAAAACCCTCCACCAGTTAGAATCCTCTGTACACAACATTTTTGAGACCTCAAAAATTAGCTATGTCTGCTTCCAGGATCAATGACTGATCCCACAAACTAACACAAGACTTTTTAGTGTGTTTTGTCCTCAATCACAGGCTTTCTAGGAAACTTCCCAGAAGGTCACCCATCTCATAACTACTTCAAGCCAAGCACAATTAACTATGAAGTTCTTAAGTGATGGGCTACCGAAAAGTATCTTGTTGGTATAGGTAGTACCAATTAATTCCTTTAAGTCATCATCAACTATACAGTCTAATACTTGCACAGCCTCTGGAAACCTCTCATTCTGGAGTGATTCGATCGGGGTGTGACATGCCCACCAGCTTTCACCTGGTTCGTCCTTGAACCGCACCATACTAGGAGAGAGGTTTGCTCTTATACCATTTGCAACATCTTTGATTTTTGACTTCTCGTCGACTCTCACACAACGACACTTTACTCAACATTCTTGTTGGTCAGAACCCTCAGTAGGTAGCCTTTTCCGAGATTTCAAAAAACAGCTTTGCCTACTTCCAAGATCAATGACTAACCCCACAAACCAACACAATACTTTTTAGCATGTTTTGTCCTCACACTCACGCTTTTTGGGAAACTTTCCAGAAGGTCACTCATCCCATAATTGCTCCAAGCCAAACACGCTTAACTATAAAATTCTTAAGTGATGGGCGACCAGAAAGTAGATGTATCTTGTTGGTATAGGTAGTACCAATTCATTCCTTTAAGTCATCCTCAGTTATACAGTCTCATACATGCACAGTCTCTGGATCTCTCTCATTCTAGTGTGATTCGATCGAGGTGTTATAATACACATACATAAAAAAGGGATAACTCATAATATTAATAAAACATAAAATCATAACTAATAACATAACTTATAATAACTTAAAATTACCTAAAACTAACACACTAGTGACTCGATCACTAGACAAAAGTCATTCAAAATAGATTCATAAGTCATAACATAACTCATAATAAGTTGTAATTACTTAATAAAAACACACTAAGCTAGGCCTAGAAGATCATTCAAAGGTAAATCAAGATAATCATCCTCCATGTGATCTTCATCTCCCTCCTCATTAATAGCATCTCTTCCACCTTCATCATCAACAACAATTAGAGGAACCTCCAAATCATTCATAGGTGCACCACTAACACCTCCACAACTAGCATTTTCTCTCAATTCAACTAAAATGTCTTCCTCTAAAGCATTCATGTCTAAATTTGTTTCATTCTCCACAATCCATTCATCATCAGAAGCAACATAATCAATAAAGTCTTTTGCTTTCCTAACATCCTTCATCTTGTTCAATCTTGAATTAGTCATCACAAACACCACCTTATTCATTGTCTTCTACTGTAAACAATTCCTTTTCCTTGTGTGGACCTAAATAATTATAAAATAAATTAACATATAGGTGCTACCATAGGTATATGTAAATAATTATAAAATAAAGTTCATGAATTCAAATTCTTACTCTTTCAAAAGCATTCCAATTATGCTAGCAATTGGATGAACTATGTGTCAAACTCAAAACTCGAATAGTAAACCATTGTAATTTTGGATGATTATCACCATAAGACTCCTACCATTGTGCTGGAGTTTTAGTTTGAAGTGCACGTTGAACTACTAAGCTTCAAAAAAACTTGGATTTGCTCTTAATATTCTCAATTTGAGCATCAATCTTAGCTATCTCATCAATGTTTCCCGCCATTCTTTCAATTTGAGCATACATTTGACGCTTTACTTTACAATCAGCTTTAAATTCAGGATTATAGTGCAACATGGGATTAAGATAATAGCCCACGACATGCAAAGGCCTATGACATTGGTGTTCCCATCTTGCACCAATGATTTTCCAAAATAGGAATGTTGCTAAGAATAATACAAATAAATACATTAATCTCTAAATAAAGTCTATAATATTATAAATTAGAAAATGGAAGATAATTAATTAATTTCCTGCTAATAACTCCCTTAAATAGAGTTTGTATCTTCTCTTTGACACTATCTATTTCTTCATAAATGAATCCTATGACTGGCTTGTTGTTTGAATTCACCATGCACAACATCTTTATGAGAGGGAAAACACCTCATGCAATTTAAAATATTTTTCCAAAATCCCTTATCTAAAATCAAATTTTCCACAAGCTTTTCATCTATAATCTTTACAAATTGACTAGATTATCACTCTTTTGATATGAATATTCTAATAAGTGATCCCTTGTTGTCATGCAAGCATCCCGATGTCAAATAGGAAGTGGCAAAATGAGTAGCAGTTAGTCTACCCCCTTAGTAAAATTGTACAATATGCAAATAAGAGTAGTTCTTTCATAGATGTAGGTTGTGATTTTTTTACCATTTGTAGTTATCTCTTGACAGAGTGGTAATGTCTTCTCAAAACATTCCAACATAAAATCAATGCATTGTACTATGCAAGGTGTCCAAAAAAATTCTTCCTCTTCTGCATCAACGAATCTCCAGCTGCCTTGTAATTTGTAGCATTATTTGTTACAATTTAGACCACTTTCTCTTCCCCTGACCTCCTCAAGAGCTTCATCAATCATCTTGAAAATTTTGTTTGTTGTCTTACATATAGACTTCAAAAAGAGATTTCCCTTAGGATTATTCACCAAGAAGTTGAGTACAATTCTCCTTCTGTTATTTGTCCATCCATTTGTCATTATTAAACATCCAATTTTCTTCCATCTGTGTCTATGTTCTTCCAATTGTCATTAATAATCTCAACTTGTTGCTTCAAATATTTGACTCTAATTTTATGGCAGGATGTTGGTTTAAATCCCTTACCATGGGAGACAACCAACTCAAGCATCTTCTTGAACTTTTCACTCTTTGCAACATTAAAAGGCTATTATTGTAAAAATATAAAGCAATTTCTTTACATGCTTCCTCCCTCTAAGACTTCTTGAAGATGGCATTGACAGAAGGTTGGTATGTTGTTTCCCTTCTCTTGAAAAGACTTGTAGTATCAACGTCTTGTGTTTTCTCCTTTTCTTTTTCATACTCCTCCAAAACTCCTTCATCTTTAAACTGTGAAGACTTCTTAAAAAAAATTTCCTGCAATCGACTAACATTCACAACCATTAATCTCTTAACATCTTCAGGAACATCTTTACAAGGTATAACATCCTTTGAAGTTCCCACTAAATGATGTTTCAATTGATAAATTCTAGTATTAAAATTCTTATTACAATATTTTCATTTTAGATTTTTGCACTCTCATCAATTAAAACATAATGATTCCATGCAACATTAGTCCTTGGTCCAATCTTATTACCATTGGCCTTTGCAATTTTAGGACCAGTTGAACCACCTTCAGTAGGTTTGTTACCACCACCTAAGCCATTTTTTCTTTAGTGGCAAAACTTAGAAGCACAAAACAGAGAAGGAACAAACACACAAAGAGAAAGACCAAATCAAATACGAATCCAAATAGCACGATCCAAAACCATTTTTTCTTCCAACACCATCACAGAAAGCAGAGAGAATGACGTAGACGTTAGAAACAACAACAAACCAAAACACCACTATCGGCAACAACAAATGATGGTGATGCAAGCGGTGGCGATGTTCAGTGGCAAAAGCATCAACGATGGCAGAATGGGTCGATGATGTAGGCGCACCTTTGAGCGAGAGGAAATTTGCTTATAGGGGTCTTACTAATCTTTTTTGCAATTGGAAGCCTAGAAGAGGGTCTCTTTTTCAATTTTCGAACTGAGTCAGCATACCCAACTTGAAATGCCCAATGCATTGTTTTTTTTTCACTTTCTAACTGGGCCAAAAAACTAGCATGTTCCCTATTTTCCATCGAGGTTAGAATGTCATTCCTATGTGGTTGCGAGAAAACACACGTTTCGTTGATAATCCATCGCAACTCTGTACTTTGCCCCATGTTGGCTCGATGATGCTACCGAAAATCATAACACGTATGAGTTAACGAGTAAACACTCGTTCTTTATAACATTGGGTGTCACCATTCAACCACTTTTCTAGTGACCTTCTGATCTACTTAAATTAGAAACTAGATGTTTACATTTAGATAAAATGACATGCAGATTTTATCTTCCCTATGAGATGTTCAACATGTTGTCCACCATGGTTTTGCAGTCCAGTTCAAATATATGATATTTTGAAAATTCAAGTGTTGAAGCCACTACAATGCATGATAAAGACCTCAAGCTTTCGCTTCAACTGGTTTTTTTAACTCCAAACTGCGATGTTGTTTTTGCATTTCGAAATCATCCTAGATGATCTTGAATAAGATTGCAGCATCAACGCTCACCTTTATTTGTCCATTAGAAGATTTCTACAAGATTAATAAGTTTGGTATGGATGGTGTGGATTGAGGAATGCTCAAGCTGTTTGAGAATTGACATGCTTGCTTCTACTCTTGAAAAAATTGAAGAAATAGACCGAGTGAAATATTATGACGATTTTCAACAAATTTTCATATCTTCCCATTCCTTATGCGCCAGATAGTCCAAAGAGTAATGAAAAAACATATTTATGTTGTCATTTGAAAGTTCTTCAAGAAGATAAAAAAAAAAAGTTCATGTAAGCCTTCAACATTTTTGTATTTTTTCCTCAATATGGTCACATAGACATGATTCTAACCAAGAAATTTATTTTTAATATATATATATATATATAATTAACAAAAAAATAGTAACATGTTATTTGATCATTTTACTAAGAATACATTTTTATTATTGGGTGAAATCTCATGTGAGTCTTACTCACCTAATAATAATATTAATAATGCTAACAGGTTAATGTCATAATAATAAGTCTTAAAAATATATTACTAATATTTCTATAAGTATAAAACTTAAAGATTAGGAAAATATACAAAATATTGAACTGATTAAGAAACAAGGAGTGAGCATAAAATTAAATTTTAAGAAGTTATATGAAATTTCTCAAACTTTTAATTTATCCACGAAGTTACCTCAACTTGTAAATCCCAATAACACTCACTAAAAACATTACAAGAACAATGTTGACGAGTTATATAGGGAAAACTTATATCTAATGAAGACATACAAGGATTATATAGTTTAATAGAGAACAAAAACTAAGTATATTTTGAGTAGTCCTTTAACTATACTCACCACTTAATTTGCTTTATCAAATGTAACTCATAAAAAAAATATAACTATTTTCAATGAATTCATGTTTAATGACGAGTTGTGTAGTAATCTAGACAACCATTTTTCATAAAATTATAAGAAAATACCAACATTATTTATTCATTTGGTATGTTCATATGTAATTATTTTTTCTATAAAAAAAGATCTCAACACGTATCTTATTGGTCAACATAAACATTAACAATATAAAAGAACTAAATTTGTGTCAATTCTTGTTTCCAACAATGAAACCGTTTCCTGTGTAACCAACCCTCTGCATGCATCTACGATCCCTCTTTCCCTTTAACCCCAAATCATAAAAAAAATTGATTTTGCATTATTATTCATATCATGGAGCTTGACATAGTACCATTTGGTTCATGTTCCAAAGAGTACCAAAATCTTTACGAAGAGTGGTTCAATTATACAGATGCAGGTTGTTCTTTGAAAAAAAAATCAATTTTTAGTGTCTTCTATGATCATTGAAATTCATGGGATGTTACTTTTTGGTCATATTTGTGTTTACAATTTTCTTAAGCTTTGATTTGGTTATTTCATTCCAATCCTATTTTACAAAGGAAAAAGATAAATTCATATAAAAACGAGAAGGTTAAATTTTGTTTTAGTGTATGCAAAGTGGTGTTTGAATTTTTTTTAACCACCTTGTTTCGTTCTTTGTGATATTTTTTGTGAGCAAAATAAATTTGTTTGTATCTATTTACTTTTTTGTAAATAATGGATTTGTTGTGCATTTGGGTGATTTCAGATGGGGATGGTCGTTTTACGGGAAATGAGGCCATCAAGTTCTTTGCCATGTCAAACTTATCTCGACAAGAACTTAAGCAGGTTTTGGATTTTTTTTATTTATTTGGTGCATATGAACAAGGTGTAGATATTGAGAGAAGTATTGCATTTTTAGATTAACGTTAAGGCATAATAATTTTAGCGAGTCTAATCATATGTTACAGATGTAGCTTTTCTTGTTTAAATTAAAGCTATTAATTGTAACAATTGCATTGTATTCATTTGACATGATTCTTTCCTTGTTCAATATCTAAATACATGGTTTGTTATAAACTAATGATCCTTATTATGTTTGTTGTGGGTTAATTTTGAAATCTTACTAATTTATCTTATGTAAAAGTTGGATATGACACTCTTTGTCTTCATTAGATATGTTAAGGTATAAAATTAACGATGAATGATTTGTATAAGTTGTCTTCTTTGATACTTTTTTTGTAGTTTATCTTTTAAGTTATTCTTTCCTCTTAACTATCTTGTTTATTTGTTGTTCCCTTTACCAAAATAAGGTATGGGCCATTGCAGATTCAAAACGAGAAGGATATCTTGGTTTCAAAGAATTTGTCATTGCTATGCAGGTAAAAATATAATCATTTTCTTAAAAAATTGCACTTTTTAAATTTTAATGTTTACTAATTTTATAAAACTTAATCCATTTGAATTATAGCTTGTTTCTTTAGGACAATGTGGATACTCAATAACACATGATTTGTTAACTAGTGATGGTAAGTTCTATACATGTCCATTTGTGTATTTATTGTTTATGTGTGTATTATCTATATCAGTTGAAGATTGTGCAATGTATTCTTTTGTTATTGGTTCATGTTTATCATATAAAAGTTATTGACATGTATCTAACTTTTGTTTCAGCTATGAGACATGTAAAACCACCCACAATGGATGGTTTGGATGTATTACTTACTGTAAGTATTTATTTTTATGTTAATATTCTATATTCATTTAGTGAAGGACTAATCAATACTTGACTTTGTTTTTACAGAAGAAAAAACGTAAACAAAAAGATAAAGAATTGAGTGGTATATATATTCATTTTATTCACTAAGAACATGAATTTCATATTACTTTTACTTGTTTTTATCTTAAATCCCAAATTCACTTATTAGTAGTCATGCAGTTAGTTCTCCTCAACCATTATCCACAAGTAAATGGTTTACTGCAAAGTCAGCAAAAAAGGTATGCATTTTGCTATTGCATTATGGAGATTTTACATCAACATGATTTTAAAAAGCAAAAAAACTACAAGATTGGTTAAATTTTTTTATATAATTTTCAATTGTTGAAGTTTTGTAATAGCTACAAAAATGCATATACATGGACAGTGACAACATTTTGAAATGTCCATGTTTCATTAAAATGTAGTAAATAACTTAAGTTAGTGCCAATGATGTTTAAACAACATATGTTAATAAAACCATGGAATTTTGCTAAAAAGTTGAAAACTCCACTTATGTTGTTTACAAACATACAAGTACATATCTTTGTGTTTGTAAACAACATAATTTAAAGCTAGTTATGATGTTGATATTAAACATAAGAGACTTAACATATTAGCATGAAATTATACATATCTTATTTTGGTCAATCAAATTTTGTTTTCTTCTCATATTTTCCTAAGTTGTTTTATGATATTTATGTATACATGTTTTTAACTAATTATTTATATTTTTTTACCTTTTACCATTTTCTTATTGTTGTTAGGTTTTTAAAATTTGTCAAATGTGTTCATATAGTTTTTTTACTTATTTTTTTTGTTCATATGTTTATAGGTTCCTGCTTCCTCAGTGACATCAATTGTAGATGGTTTAAAAAGACTTTACCTTCAAAAGTTAAAGCCCTTAGAAGTTACTTACCACTATAATGATTTTGTGTCTCCTCTATTGGTTAGTAACTGATTTTATTTATTTGGTTTAATTGAGAAACAATACAAGATACTTTATATTTTGTTTCATTTGTTAATTCAATCATGTAATGACCATTATATATAAAGAGAAAGATATACATTTAGGTTATTTGTTGATTGTTATTCCTTACTCATTTCAGACAAATAGTGACTTTGATGCCAAACCTATGGTTTTGCTTTTGGGTCAATACTCCACTGGGAAAACAACATTTATTAAGCATATGCTTAAAAGCAGTTATCCAGGCAAGTGATTCTCCAACCTTGACTTCTTCATGGGTAATATATATATATATATAGAGAGAGAGAGAGAGAGGACGTATCATATGCGAATGACCATCATATGTGAGAAAAAAATGATTAACCTTAACCGTTAGATTAAGATAAAAGACTAAGATTAAAACATTTTAAATTCAAATTAAAACCTCATTTAACCATAAAATCTCTATAAGATTTACCAAACAAAAAATCAAGTATCTTAAAAATTAATTTATGACGTCTTAAAATATATCAAACCTATCATCCCCTTGACTACCACACTGCCATGACCGCCACAATTACGATGGCCGCCACCCCCATGGTTGTCGACCGCCACAATTGCCATGGCTGCCAATCAGTGTTGTCACCAGTGGTGGCGGCGGCAGCAGCGACTATGTTGGTGGTGACGACAATGGTCATGGCGATGATCACAATGTTGGTTGTAATGATTTTGATATAAATTAAATCTTTGAGATATTTGATTTTTTATAAATCTTATAGAGATTTTATGGTTAAATGAGTTTTAAATTTGAATTTAAAATATTTTAATTTTAGTCTTTTATTTTAATCTAACGATTGAGATCGACCATTCTCATTCTCCCGTAAGATGGTCATTCTTATATGATATGTCTTCTCTCTCTCTCTCTCTCTCTCTCTCTCTCTCTCTCTCTCTTTATATATATATATATATATATATATATATATATGTGGGGGGGGGGGGGGGGGGAATTGTCCACACTTGTTATGAAATGTATGTTACTGGATTTTTTCTAATTCTAATGAATGTCACTAGGAGCTCATATTGGACCAGAGCCAACAACTGATAGGTTTGTTGTTGTCATGGTATGTGCCAAAATATTTAATTTATATTACTATTAATATGATATTTGAGTGTCATGAGTCTTTAAGGGTTTCTTAATATTAAATGTATATTTAATATTTAACTTCTTACAAGATTCAACATCTTTGATTATTTTATTATTGATAAAAGTGAGCATTTAATTTTTTATTTTTTATTTTTTAACTC
This sequence comes from Glycine tomentella, assembly GCA_007407185.1. Lineage (NCBI taxonomy): Eukaryota > Viridiplantae > Streptophyta > Magnoliopsida > Fabales > Fabaceae > Glycine > Glycine tomentella. Next base: position 190,776 of record PYAF01002320.1, read on the forward strand.
GGTGCATTTTATTATTATTATTAATTATTTTTACTATCATAAATGCATTATTAACATTTTTAAACATAACTATAATTAGCTTTGTGAATAGAAAGATTCAAAGTCACCAATAGAAGTGAGAGAGAGAGAGAGAGAGAGAGAGAAAGTTTTCTAGCCTAGATATTTAGGACTTGTAAATGTGAAAGTGTGATTAACAATATCTTTGTCTCTTAAAGAACTTGCTCTTGTTTAGTGAGTAAATGCATATATTATCTCGTGTTATTAGTTGGAACAATAAAATGATACGAATTATATGTAATGTAATGCAAGCTTCATGCTAAAAGAAAAATGTTAGAGAAAGATGTATTTTTAGATTATTTTTTCAAAATTCGTTGTAGACCTATATTTTAGTTTCTTATCTTAATTTTTTTTTTAATGATGTGTCTTCTCTTAAATATAATTATGTTTGATGGATGTCACCTTTTGTGATAAAAAAAAAAAGATTTGAGTCATTTCTTGTTAAAATTACTTATGGTTTACTGAGTTCATAAATAAAAATTGTAAGTTACAAATAAAATTGAAAAGCACTTTGTAATATGTGCATGATATTTAGTTTATATAGTAGCATTAGTATTAAGTTTAATATCATGAAATGATAGTTATGTAAGGAAATCAAATGTTGAGCTAGTTTTTTAGAGCTAATTATAGTTTTGTTTACATAGTCTGGACCTGATGAAAGAAGCATTCCCGGTAATACAATTGCTGTCCAAGCAGACATGCCATTTAGTGGTCTTACAACTTTTGGTACATCATTTTTGTCCAAATTTGAGTGTTCTCAAATGCCTCATCCTGTAAGTTTTTGTATACCAAATTAAGCCAAAATTAAGATATTTTTCTTTTGTAGCGTTTAGGAACTTACCTATTTTTTTTATCAATTATCCAAAGCTATTGGAGCACATTACATTTGTTGATAGCCCTGGAGTTTTATCTGGAGAAAAGCAAAGAACACATAGACAATATGATTTTACAGGTGTAACATCTTGGTTTGCTGCTAAATGCGATTTAATACTTCTTCTATTTGATCCTCACAAACTTGATGTTAGTGATGAGTTCAAGCGTGTGATATCATCCTTACGGGGACATGATGACAAAATTCGAGTTGTCTTGAACAAGGCAGACCAAGTTGATGCTCAACAAGTAAAAACATATGCTACTAATCTTCTATTTTTACTTAACAAATCTATTAAAACTTCATGAAAGAAAAAATTGACCTATATATTTGGGTGATCCAATGTTACAGCTAATGAGAATATATGGTGCATTAATGTGGTCACTTGGGAAAGTGTTGAATGTTCCTGAAGTCATGCGGGTATATATTGGGTAAGTCACTTTAAATTGTGTATGCACTCCAATGTGAATCTTTAAAAGTTTTCTTCCACATTGAGAATTATTTCTAATTTGATTTTTTTTTTGTATTTTAGTTTTTGCATTTACATGTCTTGAGTTTAGTAATTTTGGCATGTCATGATGTTACATTTGTTATTTTGGTTAGTTGTAGAATTTTTTCTTTTAATTTCACATTAATTTGTACATTGTACATATTCCTGTATAAATTAACTATATTTCACTTTCTTCTCCTTATTTATTATATGAGATTGTCTTATGCTTTTTTGTGATCAATTTTTTTGTAGCTCTTTCAATGACAAGACTATAAATGATTCTGTCAGTGGTCCACTTGGAAATGAACTCTTTCAAAAAGAACAAGATGACCTTCTTTCAGATTTGAAAGATATACCAAAAAAGGCCTGTGATCGTAAAGTGAGTTTTTATTTGTATATTTACTCATACTTTAATAGTGTAACTCTTCATTGAAAACTATTTTGAAGTTTAACATTTAAAATTTTAAGAACTATTTTGATGAAAAGATAAAGACAAGGAAGTTTTTTTACTAATTTGAAAGTATGGAATACTTATGTACACAAACTTTATTTTCAATACATTTCAAAATGGAACATTATTTTTGTTGGGAAATTGAGAGAGGTAAATATTAGAAAGATTTTTCACCAATGGGTTACGAGCACACCAAGTAAGTTTGACATCACACTTTAACCCTAAACCTTAAAGTTCAGGTTTATAGGTCTTATTTTTACTTATATGGTGATCAATCTTCACATTCCTACCCGCTATGGAAATTTACTTCACACTAGTACTTCAAAAATCTCCCCTTCAAGTGTAAGTCGCTTCCACATGGTAGTCTTCCCCTCGAGCGAAAGCCATTGTCATCCATGTGTATTCCATGGTGGCCATTATAGCCTACATGCTCTAGACACTTGTGTTGCTGCTCCACCCATGGGACATGCCGCCTTGACCCACCATTAGTAAGACTTTCGATACAAGGGATCCTTAGGCCTAGGATTTGTTGCCAATCCATCTTACTTATTCGAGATGGTCACCAAGTCGAACCATCAGCTCTGATACTAATGGGTTACGAGCACATCACATAAGTGAGCTTTACACCACACTTTAACTCAAGACCTTAAGGCTCATATTTATGGGTCTTATTCTAACTTATATGGTGTCCAACCTTTACATTTCTACCTAATATGAGACTTCACCTCACATTTATATTCCAATAATTTTAGGACAAAACTATCATCCTCAACATTTTCCAATGTCATCTTGTGCATAAAAGAATTGGGTAAATTATGTTTTTCATTCCTAAACTTTTTGCTATTTTTGATTTTGGTCCTCGAGCTTTTCAACGAACGATTAATGTCCTCAAACTTTTTTTCTAGTTCAATGTTTTAGTTCTTTTCGTTTATTTAGGACGTTAAATGATGATGTGACATTGGTTTTATTATTATTTATTATCATTAGTTTTTTGGTGGCTAAAAACTGCCATGAATTGCTTATGTAACTTATTTGAAAGGTCCTAAATGTATTCTAGTAGCTTTTAGTCGCCAAAAAATGCTACATCCCAAACTCAGATTCTAGCACAAAACTAATTATCCACAAATCCAAATTCACCCTATAAACAATGTTATGAAAATAGAACCGATCAAGGTATTGGGATGATGGTTCAGTAATTGAACTAGTGAGTCACGAATTGAAAAGCCTAATTAGGTGTATAATAAAATTTATAAATTATATGATAAATATAGAAATATATAATATGTTATACACCAATTTATTAAAAAGTTGAACTAGCTTGGTGGTTAGTTTTGTTTTACCATGTCTTAGGTCATGGGTTCAACACCAATGGAAAACATTTTTCAACCTCCAAATAATAATATAGGAGTGTAACATGAGTTTTGTTTTAAATTCAACAATATAAATTAAAATTTAAAAAATGAAAAGTAATAGACTAGTCTTAGGTGTTATTGAAAAAGGAAAGAAAGAGTAGTAGGCATATGGATTAAGGAGTAGGTTGTGTAGCATGTCATGAAAAGGTAACGAGACAACTAGCTTTTAGAAAAAGGAAAGAAATAGTAGTATGCATATGGAATAAGGAGTAGGTTGTGTAGTGTGTCATGAAAAGGTACAAGGGTAGGTTGTGTAAAGCACAAATGTGTTAGTGAAAAGGTCTGTTGGCATTGGAACACCGAGTGAATCAGCCAAATTTAAGCACCACTTTTACCAATTTAACAACGAGCTAACCAATTTTTACCAGGTCAGTTGCATGAATGTTCCAATTTGTCACCGGGACCGACAATAACTTCAGTTTCTGTTAACCGATTGGAAGTGAACCAAATAGTGCAAGTAGGTAAGATCGAGTGTCGTATCCACAAGAACTTTGTTTGTGCTATATAGTTCATGTGAATCAAGTTCTAAGGATTAAATAAATAAAAAAGTCAATTGATTTTTAGAACAAAACATAGGAATTTAAAATCTAAGTAAAGACATAAAAAATAATATAATGTTCAAAGGGAAAAAACACAAACACTTTGAGTGCAAGATAAGATGAGTGCAAATTTTGTGAGACTGTTAGGTGTTTGGCTTATTAAATGAACTCTTGATGTAATAGTAATGATGTTTTGACCAATGAATGTTATTTCATCTATTACTTTAACCAACTAATTTACTCTAACCATAATTCATCATGTGAACAAGCCTAAATAACTTGATTCACTCTTAATATCCCTTAGCAAGTTAAACTCGGTGATTTGATCAAGAGCAAAGGATTATCAAAGGCTAGACAACACCATTCCATCGCTAGATATGAGTTAACTAGAAGCCCTTTTTAGTTCTTAGTGAAAATACATTACCCAATGATCCTTACACTACAACATACATGCACATGGGTGATCAAACCATATATAAGGAAATAATCATAGAAAGGAAGCAATAATATTGAGATAACATTAAATGGATAGTAAAGATATTTATATCATATAGTTTTTGATATCCAAGCTCCCAACAATGGTAAAGTTAGCGTCTCATAGACATTAGAGACCTAAAACAAGAATGGGAATACAAGAAGAAGAGACAATGGAGAAATAAGGAAGAATAAAGGCACCCAATATGTTCTTCTTTCTAAACCCATTGAATACCCAACCTTAAGAACATTCCTAATTTTTAAAGTTTTTTGCCCCAAAATGTTGCACTGTCTCATTAAGGCTTGTGCCCTAAGCTTGGGTTGTGCGCTTAGCCTAAATAAGTGGCAGTGGAAAAATTGGCTAAGCACCATCTCCTACTGAACGCGTGCCAAACTTTAGATCTCCTCCAGATTCTTGCCAAGCGGTCTCACAGGCTAAGCTCGGTTTGCGTGCTAAGTACACTTCTTCATCAATCCAAAAGTTCTTCCTTCCTTGTTGGTGCACCAAAACTACAAAACAACACTAAAACTACTGAATATACTAAAATTAACATCAATAAGCTAAAAATCTAAAAGAACACTAAATTTTTACTTATTGAGATCAAACTAAGCAATAAATGAGAAAATTGTTGTGCAAATTCAGTACAAAAGCTAAGCATGCACAACAATTATCAATTTCCTGTCCAACTATTTCGACTGAAAGGGTTGATCTGATTTTTATAACACTGTCTATAACAATTTCAAATTAAAACACAAAAATGATTATCCTTAAAGCATCGCAAAACTTTAATTTTTGATCCTTATATATGCTTATCTCTGAGATGCACACCAATGCATGTAAGAGCTTCAGCTGCTCCAATTTAACAAGGAGACAACTAAGAAGACAAAAACGTGGAATGGTGCAGAGGTCACAGAGTGAAGCCAATGGATGTCATTTTCAACATTGAAATTGTAATGTGGTGACACTGTGATTGTACTATGACAATGTCATTAGTACTAGCACTTGGCTATGATGAAGTCGTTGACGACATTGTCTGATATGGTGCTAGGCAATGTGAAGGTTGCAGCGGTGGAGGCCATGAAGATGGGGATTATGAATTGAGCACATGATAGTGAGGAGAGCACAATGGAGGCTACGATGAGCCCAATGGAGTAGTTGGGATTGAGGAATTGGGTAGGTGAAGTGTATGTAGAGATAAGGAAGAGTTTATACCCAGATGCGTGTAAGGTTTTTAGATTAACTCAAAAAAGCATTTATGTCCAAGATCTGAATCTTTATTTAATTCATGAGTGTTGAGGAATCTGAGCAAAAATAAGAATGTTGGGAACCTAAGTTTAGTTTTTTCTAGGGAAACAATTTCTAGTGATCTTTAGCTGCTATAAAATGAGTCTTAATAAAGTAATACTTAACAACTAAAATAGACAGATAGTACTGAAAACTATGATAGAAAAAAGTTAGAGGTCGCTGGTCGGTTGACAAAAAGTTTAGGAACCAAAACATAAATAGCGAAAAGTTCGTGATGAAATGTATAATTTACCCAAAAAAATTCATAAAATAGAATCTTAATTATTCTTGTTTTTATTTACTTATCATAATTGCTACTATATGCTAATATTTGATCTCTTAAATTCTAATATCAATTTAATCAGTAATTATGTTTTATTAATTAAATTTGTTTTATTTTCATAACTAAAATAATATTTATGTGTATTATAGATCAATGAGTTTGTAAAACGAGCACGAGCTGCTAAGATACATGCTTATATTATTAGTCATCTTAAGAAGCAAATGCCTGCTATGATAGGCAAAGCTAAAGTTCAACAAAAACTCATTGATAATTTGGATACTGAATTTGTTAAGGTATGAATTTTACTCTATGTTAGTCCAGTTTCATGCATGTGTAGCTATGATAATTCTTGAAAATTGAAACGCTTATGTGTAACAAAAATTGATAACAGATACAAAAGGAGTTCCATCTACCACCTGGTGACTTCCCAAATGTTGAACATTTCAAAGAGAACTTGAGTGGTTACAACATTGACAAGTTTGAGAAATTGAACAAAAGAATGATACAAACAATGGATGACATGCTTGCTTATGATGTTCCTAACCTCTTGAAGACATTTAGAAATCCCTATGGCTAAGTTTGTAAGAAATTTACAAGGAGAGAAATTGATACAAGTACTAATATGCATGTCTGTGTGATCTTTATGTATTTGTGGTGCATAAATATGATTCACCATTTTTTCGAAAAAAAAACATATATATATGCAATGGCTTCACCAACATACTTGTTTAGATGAAAGTTTGTAAAATGTGTACTAATATGGTTGTTTGGTTCCTTTTAATGAGAAAAGGAAAATTCAGTTTGAAATACAATAAATCACACTAGAAAGGGAGAGGGTTGAATAGTGTGTTAGATAACCTTTTTAAAAATCATTTCAATAATGGAAGTGATATATAAACAAAATATTTCAAAAGGACTATCATCCAATTATAGGTAAGTTTTTCGCAATTAGTAAAAGATCGTCGCTCAGTGATTTATAAACAGTAGTTGTTAATGAAAAACTTGTGTGCAAAGATGTGTCTATAACATGCCTTAAAAATATTATGACAAGCTAAAGGAGAGTAGTATAAATACTCAGTTTTATACTGGTTCACTCAATCTAAGCTATGTCTTTACTAACTAGTAAAGGGTTCCACTAATCAAACTGATTACAACAAGTATTCTATCCTACCACACTTGACTTACAAGTATTCTTTAAGGCACTACTGACACAACCCTTAGACTCTCCCTGAATCTAAGACACCCAAATATTATTTTATCACTAAGCCACTCTTGGCTTTCTCAAAAAACTATTTGGAATAGAATCAGAAATTCCAACACTCACAGAGTGTGTTTACAATGAAAATCGAAACTCAGAATCGCACTTGCCAGGTAAAGAATAAAGTCTCTAAGCTTAGTGTTTTTCTTGAAATGATATCCTTTTCTATTTTATTTCTCGACTTGATTATTTTTCTCTTTTTTTCCATTGTCTTTGAATGTTGAAATTAATTGCCTTTTATAAATGCTAGAGGAGCAAATCTTCTTTGGGATCAGGGCATTCAATACTTGATCGTTGTTAGTATTTATGACACATTGACAGTTAGAGGTGCGAGTCTTTCTAAATAAGGCAAGATCTTCACAATTCCAGTAGTGGATTGATCTTGAATATGTTCTTTCTAAATTTGTCTCAATCATGATAGATTCAAACGTTAGTTTAAATCAAGTAATAAGGAACAATCCAAAGCAGACAGATCGTAGTATGAACGGATCCACTCGTTAGTGGACTACACTTGTAAAAGAGAGAAATATTTATGTAATTGTTTGAGTATCCTTTTGGACATATAATGAAAGAATAGTAGATGATCCACTACTTTTCAACGTTTGTTCTATTAACAATACGTTGGACGCTGAATATTACTTTTGAAAACCAAGTACAAAATTGTAGAGTGAATGGCAATCATAAATAGAGTTGAAGTATAGGGAGTTATTACCATAATGTTTTCATATGGCGTGTCGATTAATTTTATATGTAAATCATTAGCAATCATAAATTTATATTGTTGTTATTCATCAAAATTAAAAGGAATGAATGGATCGTCTAGTTCTAACACAATTGTTTAGTTTTGATAAGAGTCAATTTTAACCTTATAATTTTTTCTTATAAATTTGATACCTTGATGATGATGATGATGATTATGATGATGATGATGATGATCATCATCATCATAATAATAATAATAATAATAATAATAATAATAATAATAATAATAATAATAATAATAATAATAGTAAACAAAGCTGCATATTACTTTTGAAAACCAAGTACACAATTATAGAGTGAATGACAATCATAAATAGAGTTGAAGTATAAGGAGTTATTACCATAATGTTTTCATATAGTGTGTCATTTACTTTTATATGTAGATCATTAGTAATCATAAATTTATATTGTTGTTATTCATTAAAACTAAAGGGAGTGAATGGATCATCCCGTTTTTGCACAATTGTTTAGTTTTCATCATCATCATCATCGTCATCATCATCATCATCATAACAAAAACAACAACAATAATAACAACAACAACAATAACAATAACGACAAAGTTCTTTCATAATGATCAATTATAAGATATTGCAATTTTTTATCCATTAGTATAACAAATATAAAATAATAATAATGTACAAATAATAATTTAATAATGTTGTCATTTTTAATTTACTTAGAGTGAAAAAAGTAACATAGAAAAAGTAACTTATAATGATATTAAAAAAGTTACTAAAACATATAGATAATAATTTTTATGCATAAACAATATTATAATGGTTAAATTATAAGATATAAAATTTGAAATATATAATAACTCTTATGCATAAATAACTTTTTTTTTCTAACTGTTTGCATAGATCAATTGGCTT
>PYAF01002320.1:199632-235680 GCA_007407185.1 Glycine tomentella
TTAATTAGATTCAAATATTTATATCATTCATTTAAATAACATGAGTTCATTCTTTATGAACCACTAAATATAAAATTGCATCTAGGTACAAATAGTAAAAACAATCCAAAATTTTATTTTTACATTTTCATTTCTAAAACACAATTAATTTAATTTAATTCATATTTAAAATATATATTATTACTTCAATATTAATTTTCAAAAAAAAATATTTGACTTAGTTAACAACTTAACATATATCCTTAATAAAATAAAAAAATTGATAAAACATGTTAATATCGTGAGCAGGGAATTATGTTAGACTTTTGCAAAACACATTTAAAAAGATACTAGAAGCTGAAGTTCTTATTGTTAAGTACAATGGATTAATGATTATTTTACAATATTACTTTAATTTAAAAATGTTATAATTTTACTCAATAAAATTTTAAAACAACAAAAAAAGCAAATTGACTCAAATGATTTTACCCCTTTATCTCCTCACACCCTTTTGTGGTGACTTTTACTCTTAGTTTTAAAAATCGACTCAAACAAAATAAAAAATTTGACATGGACTAATAGAGTTTGATCAAGAATCGGTGGTATAATTAATCTGAATTTTAAATTGAATTGGGCATGTCATTTAACTGGTATGAACCAGAGTGATCTTGTCAATTTTGTGGTTGAATTAGTGAATCGACAAGTTTTACTAATTTGGACTCATTTTTAATTTTTGGTTTAATTACTATTTTGGTTTTTTAATTTATTGTTTAAGTTAAATTTGGTCTTCTTAATATTAAAAGGTTCAACTAGATCTTGTAATTTTAAAACAGTTCAATTAAGTCTTTTTTATTTTTAAAACTTTCACTTAAATCCTTTATTTTTTAAAATAAATTCAATTTGGTCTAATTTAAAATCAAATTTGGTCTGATGAAAGCAAATTAAATACATTTTAAAAAAACAAAGGGCCTAATTGAATCTTTTAAAAATAAAAGAAACCTAATCGAATCATTTTTAAAAACTAAAAGAACTAATTGAATTTTTTAATAATAAAATAACTAAATGAAACCTAAAAAAACAAATTAGAAGAATAAAATGGTACTCGTTAAATTGATCCTCAAGTCCCTTACTTTTACCAAATTTTCATTTATGTCCCTAACTTTTTTTAATTGGGTGTATGAATTTTTTTTATTGAAATGTGTTGTAAGCACAACTGAGTAATTTGTGAGAGTTTTATGTAATGTTTCAACTTTCTATAAAGACAAATAAGCCATGAAAGAATATTTGGATTGAATTGACTTGTAAAAATTAAAATTTTATAAAAATCTTTCATAATTGACTCAGTTGTGCAACACACTTTAGAAACATAAATCCACAACTTTCTACATCTCTAATTACGAATATGCAATTAATTTATCATAACAACAATTAGGCCGTATGATCCAATTAAAAAATAGTTCAAGGACCTAATTAAATTATAAACAAGACTCTCTAACCATTATTAAAATTATAAGGCCTAATTCAACCTTTTAATATAAACTAACTAAAATGAACATAAAAATAAATTAAAGAAACAAAATTATAATAGTTAAATTGATTGGAAGGTTTTTATACTTTTTACCAAATTTTCAATTAGATATTGAATCTTTTTTAATTGCGTCCCTAATAATTGTTTGACTCTACAAAATATTGAAACTCTAGAAAACTCTCATACATAATGCATATGTACTTATAACATATCTTAAAAACATTAGTTAACTGAATGCACTTAAGTATGTGTTTAATCTATAATTATTAAATAAAAATAATGTTTTTTTATTTACATATTTTATATTCTTAAATTATCCTTCAATATATATAATTGTTGTTTTCATTTCTTTCATGAACCTTCAAAATGTAGATGTTGTCACTACTTTCATCAACTATTTTTTATTTTAAAAAATATATTTTTCAACTAGTTTTTCGTGATAACAATTATACACGAGGATCTAATTTAAAATAAAAAAAAACAGGACCCAATTAAAAAAAATCAAATAACTAATTGAAAAATTGTTAAAAGTACATTATCCGCAAAATAATTAAACTTCAGTCGTTTTTTTTTTCTTTCAAAAATTGTGAAACGACGTTGTTTGGTTTTAGAAAAGGGAAAAGAGAATAAAAAATCGAAACGAGACTCGACGACTCACACGCACGGCACAACCCAAGCGCAAACCCACTCAGGTCCACCGCCGCCGTCGCACCAGGTCGCGTCGCAGCATCGCCGTTGCACCACCGTCGTCGCGGCTTCGCGCCAGCACTAGGTTCTAATTTCCTTTCAAGCACGATTTTCTTTCTACGCATCAGCAAGCACGTTTTCTGATTTTGAGATATTGTGTTTATTACTATATTATTTACTATATTATTCCAGTTTGAGTTGTATACTTTTATTATTATTTTATTTCTCCCGTTTTGACTACAATATGATGCTTGTTGTTAGCATATTCTGCCTTTTATATATATATATATATATATATATATATATATATATATATATATATATATATATATATGCGTGAAGTCTGGGTTTGTATGTGAAACCTGACATATGTTGATGATATCGTGTTCCATACCATTGTTACCTAGGATTGCTTTCTGAATTGTATACATAATAACTTAGCAGTTCACGAGGCTTGTTTTATAAAAACACAGTAAGGTAGAACAGTATGAAGAGTTTAGCTTGGTTTGTTTCATAGAGCACTAAGGTGATCGTGCATTTCCCATTTGGGTTTGGTTTTGGAGATTGATTTTAAAAGAATAATTATTAAGAATTGAATGTAGTTGTAAAATAATTGATTTTGAAGTTTTGGGTTTGTTTGGTTTGGCTATTGCCACATGAAACTTAGTATTGTTTTGGTGTTGATCAATTGTTTAATTGAATTCTTTGAATATGATCAAATTAAGGCAGGTGTAAAATTTTCAATTTTTTTAATAGAGACCGGGCGATGCGATTCAATTAGTGAATCACTGGTTCAACCATTAACCCAATGCCCTGATCCAGTCGATGACTGCTCCAGTTTTTAAAACATTGCTCTTACTTTTCTCTTCATTCATTCCATAGCATCCTTCAAACCCCAACCATACTAGCCCTCTCTATTTCTCTACCAAGCTTCGTCTTTGATCAGTGCCCAACTCCACTTGGGCTTTGAATTTCAGGTATTCAAAGCAAAAATGCTTCCTCAACGCATGAAGAAAGCCATCACTGATAACCCTAAGAAGCTTGCCAACTTGATTGACCTCGTCAACCTTCCATCCACGCTAAGAGAATTCGTGGGTCAGTCTCAGATTTCCCGCTTAGGCTGTTTCAAGTGCGTTTGGTCCTACATCAAAACCAATAATCTTCAGGTTCCCCCTGTTTCCTTAATTTTTTTTTTTTTGTGATGCTTTTGTTGAAATAAAATTCAATTTAAATTGTTTGGAAGTCGGGTTTCACCTTGCTTTTGAAATTTTGTAAAAGTTATGTCAAGGTTACTTGGGAATTGGGATGACAGAATGATATGAATTGTTTGTTTAATGGACTGTTGAAGAGGGAGAGTGTGAGATATGGCTTTTGAGCTAAGTGGTTTGTTAAACAATTGAATGAGTTTTGCTTTGAAATAAATGCTGCTTTCTCTCCTCTGTGGAGTGGTAGTGATGAGGTAGGAAGTAGAAATAGTGAATGATTGGAATAAAGTTATCAATCTATTGTTTGGATATTTTTTAAAGATGGAATGAAAAAAAAATAGGTGTGATCCTGTACTCCCAAATTTAAAGTGAAGGCAAAGAAGGGTGTTTGATTGAATGGAATGGAATGCATTCTGTCATGTTCCATCCCATTTCATGCTATTTTAAACAATGGAACCTAGCATTATTTCATTTCATTCTTTAACATCAATCCAAACATATCCCTATATTTGGCTAAGGTATGCTTCCTTGCAGCTTTAATGGTACTGTAGTACCTAGCAAAATATTGTGCACTTGTATATGGGTTGAGGCAAGAGAGGAAATCTCAAGTTGGTGTTCTGTGTTTTGTTTGAGCTATACACACTATCAACATACTATTGCAAAATAGAGATCTCTTTCTGATGCTTTTGAACTGTTATATGATCTTTTATAATACTTAAATCCGTGTAGTTATATAAATGTAAGTTATAATTTGTAAAATGCATATATCCATTTGTTGAGTTAGCTATGATGTTTTATGGGTTGGGTATATTTATTTTGATATATTGATATGCAGCTACCATGGGCTGATTAAGATGAGTTGCTTCTTTAATTGACCAGGATCAGAACAACAAGAATGTGGTCAACTGTGATGAAAAGTTAAAAAGTATTTTGTTGGGGAAACCTCAGGTTGAGTTAGCAGAGCTTCCAGCACTTATCAAGATGCATTTTCCAAAAGAGCCCAAATGATTGTGATATAAATCAAGATGTCTGTCATATTGGAGATCATAGCCTTCCTCAAGATGAGTCTCTGAACTTGTTTCCTTTTTCACTATTTCCCCCTTATACTGTAACAACACAAGTGTAGGAAGCTAGCTATTGAACCACCAAATTGACAGTTATTGCATGTAAACTAGCTTAAAAGGTCCTGTTTCACAGCCTGCTATTGCAATTTTGTCTGTTCTGAGTTTTAGTTTTGACTTTGTATGCACAAATACTATGTGTTATCATTTATAGCAAGTCATTTTATGAGTCGTTAGAAATGTTTTTTCAAAAGGGAGCCTAAAGGTTACTTTATCAAAAAGGTTGGAAAAATATTAAGCTGTATCTGTTGTAAAAGCAGTGGAGGTTTTGATAGAATTCATAGAGGTTTTGGCTATGGGACGAGAAATGAGTCTGGAGAAGATATCTTAAATGTTGCACTAGCCTATGATTTGATGCTAGCGAACACATTTTACCGAAAAAGGGAGTCTCATCTTATCACTTACCATAGTAGCCAAAATCGTAATCAAATTGATTTCTTTATGGCTAGAAGAAAAGATAAATTTTTTTGTATCGATTGCAAGGTCTACCTTAGAGAATGTGTTGCTACGCAACATAAGGTGATAGTTCTAGAGGTTCGGTTAAACAAAGTACTTAATATGAGGAAGAAGACTCAAAACCCAAGGATAAGATGGTGGAAGCTAAAGGAGGAAAAACAAATAGAGTTTAAGGAAAATATGTTGCGTGAAGGACCGTGAGAGTCTATTGGAGAAACAAATGAAATATGAAATAAGATGGTTGTGTCTAAAATGTGGGATGGAGGGTGCTGAGAGAAAGTAAAGGAAACAAAGTTCTTACAAAGGAAACATGGTGGTGGAATGGAGAGATGCAGGAGGTAATTAAACAAAAGAATGAATGCATTAGATCATTGCATAAAAGTCTCAATGATGAAAACTTGCAAAAGTTTATAGTAGCGAGAAAAATGCAAAGAAAGCAGTGCGGGAAGCTAGATGCAAGATTTTTACCGATTTGTATAAAAATCTTGAGAGCTAGGATAGTGAAAAAGGTATATACAAACTTGCAAAAATAAGGGATAAGAAGAGTAAAGACTTCACCCAAGTTAGATGCATTAAGGATGAAAATCAAAAACTTTGGTAAGAGATGAAAATGTAAATGAAAGATGGATAAACTACTTTAACAAACTTTTTAATGAGGATGATGAGAAAAAGTGAGGTGGACTTGGAGGATGTTTATGATGATTTGAATAGAAAATTTGTGCGCAAAATTAATACACATAAAGTTAAGGAGACTTTAAAGAGGATGAAGAATAATAATGCTTTGGAAGAAAAATATGCTTATGCCTATTCACAAAAACAAGGGAGATATCCAAAATTGTTCTAACTATAGAAGCATTAAGCTTACGAGCCATACTATGAAGTTGTGGAAGAGAGTTATTGAACATTGCTTGAGGAGGGAAACCAAAGTTTTCGTAAATCAATTTGAATTTATGTCAGGCAAATGTACCATAAAAGCTATTTTTTTGATGTGACAATTAATGAAGAGGTATCAAGAAAAAAAGAAAGACTTATATATGATGTTCATAGATCTTGAGAAAATACACCATAATGTCCCAAGAAAAGTTTTATGGTGGACTCTTGAGAAAAAAAAAGTATCATTAAATTATGTTATTGCAATCAAGGATATGTATGATGGATCTATCACATGTGTGAAAGCTTGTAATGGAACATCAAAGTATTTTCCTATCATGATAGGTGTACACCAAGGTTTGGCTCTTAGTCCTTATCTCGTTGTCTTAGTGATTGATGAACTAACAAAAACATTCAAGAAAAAGTGTTGTGGCGTATGCTTTTTCTAAATGATATTGTGTTTATTGATGAGACCAAACACGGTGTTAATAGAAAACTTGAATTGTGGAGAAACATTTTAGAAAACTTGAACTGAATATATGAAGTGTGAGTTTTTGCTGGTAAGAGATGGTGATCAAGACCATGTGCATCTATTTGGTCAAGATGTACTCAAGAAAAATATTTTTAGATACTTTAGATCAATTTTGCAAAAAGGTGAAGAGATTGATGATGATGTAAATCATAGAATCAAAGCAGGGTGAATGAAATGACAAAGTGCATATGGGATTTTGTGTGACCGAAAATTCTCCTTTAAGTTAAAAGGAAAATTCTATAAAATTACTGTAAGACCTGCAATGTTATATGGAATTGAATGTTGGCCAACACATAGACAACATGAACATAAAATAGGGATAATATAAATAAGGATGTTAAGGTGAATGTGTGGTTATACGAAGATGAATAAGATAAGAAATGAAGATATTCGATGAAAGTTAGCAGTAGTACCGGTGAGTGAAAATTTGAGGGAGTATAGATTGAGGTGGTTTGGGCACGTAATGAGACAGCTTCTGGATGCTCCTATAAGAACAAGAGTTTGTTATCAAGAGCTCGACATAAAGAGAGGTAGAGGTAGACCGAAACTTACCTGAGAAAAGGTAAATAAACAAGACTTAATGGAGTAAGATATAGATTGACGGACGGTGTGTCTTAAGACGGAGTGGAGAAAAACTATATATTTGGTGAAGAGTTAGATCCGTTATTATCTCTATATTCAAAGAGGTCCCGTTTTAGTTCTTTTCCTCTTCATTTCTCCCCTCCTTCTTTTATCTTATTTTCTTTTCTTTTAACTTATTTTCATTTTTCTTCCTCCCCCTTTTCAACTTTCTTGTATCTATTATTGGGTTCATTTACCATTGATCCCAATTAACTTGGGTTAAAGGTGTTGTTGATGTTGAGAAAAATAGGAATTTAATATAGCTTTGGTTACTTCAGGAAGAAGTACTCTCATTAGCCCAGGCGAACTGATTGCTAGTCTTGGTGAATTGCACTTTGGAATTCTATAAAAATGAGTATTTTGCCCTTCATCTTGGCTTGGTTTCTAGATCTAACAAATACCTATCGAAACATCAGAATTGCATGGATGAATCTTCCAAATTTAAAATATAACATTTATAAATGTACAAAATATAAAACAACTAAAATTAAGGAAAATTTATAAGAAAATTATTGAAATAAAAAAATAAGTGTTAGTATTATAATCCCAAAAATAACTAAAATATGACACTTATTGGTGGACTTAAAGAGAAACAATGTTGGGAGCTGGATCATGGGTTTCTTGAAGCATATGGGCACTGGTGATCCTCTTTTGGCTGAGTTACTGGCTGTCAAGTCTGGTTTGGAGTTTTGCTGGACTAATGGTTTTAAAGAAATCATGTGTGAATCAGATTGCTAAGCTGCTGTGGATATTCTAGTTGCTGGAAGTGAGACTAATATCAACCGTCACAAGCTTAGGGAAGTTATTTGTGACATTCGTGAGCTTTTGCAGCTGCAATGGAAGGTCTCCATCTGCTGGGTTCACAGGGAAGCTAATTTTGTTGCTGAAATTTTAGCTTAAGTGGTGCGTTTGCTATCAAGATCGAGATAGGGAGTGGCAGCAGCCCCCTACTGCAGCTTTAGAAGCTTTGCTTCATAATTATGTTTTTGCTGTCTGGTTGATTTCCCCTTTACCAAAAAAAAATAATATTGAGGACAAAAAACCCATCACTTTTTTTAGTTAGCTTTTTTAAGAATAACACTGTTTGTTCCGATCATATTTATGTTAACGAATATTATAAACAACAATGTTTGGCATCCTGTTTTATGTTTTTATGTTAGAATTCACAATATTCAATATTTCTTATATGTGAAATCCCAAATGGAGGATGGAGTGATGTTGACTGTTGAAGATGTATCGGCCGACCATGCATTTTAAGCCTTAATTCAGGATACGGGAGGGAGAAGAGAGAATTGAGTGGAAGAAGAGAGAAGAGTAATAATAAGTTTTTTTTTATATAAAAAAATAGACATTAAATTATTATAAAATTCCTAAAATAATAGTACTAATATAAAAGAAGTAGCTAGCTTTATGTTCCATTTTTTTTATTGGTTGCTAATTAACTCATATTGAAAAAAGGGTGTGAGTGCGTAAACAAGTCCTTATATAAAAAATATTTATTTTTATATTTATATAAATATCATATTAATAAAATTAAATGCTAGACTAATACTCAAGTAGTCAAGTCTAGTTTGCTTGTACATATAGGTATTAATGATAGTTCTCTTGAGGACTTATATAATACTCAACAAGAATCACAAAATTACAATCTAGGTTAACAAATGTAATTTAACGCGATGATGTATAAAGACACCCCTTTAGGTTATTTGAATGAAATTTAGTATGAATTATGTTTGAGTCGCAACCTAAATATACAAATTACAATGGTTGCGCAACCCATATAGTTCCCTAGTGAGATGAAATTTTGAAAGATGTATAAATTTTTCATAAAAAGCATTTCTTAGAAAGAAAAAAAAAAAGGTTTTATACAACTCCAAATTAGTTGCAAGGAGAAGGGCCAGAAGCCGCATTGGCCGAATGAGAAAGGGACCATTACCCTTAGACCAAGGGCAAAGTTAACATTTTTCAATAAGAAAAAAAAATGTAGATAAACTATTCGGACCAGTGTGGTATATATAAAAGAAGTCAAGAAATGCCTTTGATAATGAAAATGGGTCTAACCACTTGGAGTAGTGATCGAGTACTCGTCTTTACAACCTGCATGTATATCCACTCGAGTCGATCCAAAATGCATTTTTCTTCTTGTTTTTTTTAATTGAATTAGGTTGGTTTCACTTGCTTACCTTTATTCTTAGAATAACTTGATATCTCTTCTACAAATTTTAATTATAATATAACTTATATTTTTCATTATATTAAAATACATATATATATATATATATATATTAAAGATTGGTTAAAAAAATCAAAATTAAATATTATTTTACGACTTTATTTATATTTTTTTCTTATTTATTAGTTTGATTGTACCAAAGTAATTAATTAACATTTACATGTCATTAATTCAAGTAAAATTAGGTTTATATTTCTTAAACAAAGTCTCATATTTGAATTTTTTGGATGAAAATGTTAAAAATTTTGTTTTGAATATAATTGATTTTGCAAAATTAATTTAAGTTAAAATTGATTTAGAAGTGATGTGATTTATATTTGGATGTTTTTATTATAAAAGTGAGTTAAGAATAAACTCAACATAAACTTATTTATCTAACAGAAAAACTATCTAAAGTTGTTTCAACTCAAAATCAATTATGAACTCTTCTCCAATATTAAACAAAACATATGAATATTTATCTAAAATCAATATGAACTTGAAATCAATTCTCTAATGTGTAACCAAACACACATAGTTGAGATGAAAGATGTCATTAAAAGTGACCAGTTGAATTTTCTTACGGAAATCATTTGCCAACAAAATCAATGAATATTTCTAACACCTCCAAAAAAATATAATTACCACAATAGTTGATTTTTACCCATAGAATAGTTTAAACTATGTATCTCATTGTCCATATGCTCCTCCTATGCGAAGGTTCGAGGGAATGATATTATACACAGTCTTATTTTTTCATATGCAAAGAGTTTGTTTCTAAATTCGAATGCATGACTAACAAGTTGTCAAAACATAATTTTACCAGTGTACAAGAGCTCGCCTTACCCTTAGAATAGTTTATTATAATAAAAAAGCCTCCACATCCTTCTTAATACATTCTTTATTCTTTTGCTTATGTTTGTATATTGGAGAGTCTTTTATTTTGGAAATCCAAAATTAAAATCTTCCTATAAAATTCCTATATTATTAATCTAATCTTCATATAGATCACAAAAGAAATTAAACACTTAAATGTGAATTAACTTGGCACAAACTTATTATAATTTAACTTATAATATTGGATTTAAATTCTAAATATATAATTGTGTTAAATATTCTTCAAAAAAAAAATTTGTTGCATCACCTTTAATGGATGATACATGTCACACACACGTAAAATTAATAATTCCTTAAATTTGAAAATTTATTTTTTCAATCCTCTAAATAAAAATTTACATTTTTATTCTATCAAATTAAAAAAATGTTCTTTTTAAACCTTTCACTAGATTTGAGAAACTAAGAACATAATTTTTTTTAAGAGAGAAAATAAATAAATAATTGAAATTCAGAAAACTTAAAGTTACAAACTTTCATTTGAGAGAATAAAAATACAAACTTTTTAATTTAATAGACTAAAAACACAATTAAACCTAAAACTAAATATGGCAATTTCCAAACGGACCAGACCCCAAAAGTGAAGGGCAATATCGTCAAAAAAGAAGCATTCCCCATAAACCCTAACCCCCAAAACTAACAACATAAGAAATTAGAAAAACTTAAATAATTGAAATTCAGAAAACTTAAAGTTACAAACTTTCATTTGAGAGAATAAAAATACAAACTTTTTAATTTAATAGACTAAAAACACAATTAAACCTAAAACTAAATATGGCAATTTCCAAACGGACCAGACCCCAAAAGTGAAGGGCAATATCGTCAACAAAGAAACATTCCCCATAAACCCTAACCCCCAAACTAACAACATAAGAAATTAGAAAAACATCATTTTGTTTCCTTTCTGTCCAAGCAAATTTTCCCTCATTTATTCTCCTCTCCTTTCCCCTTCCTCACAAATCACTTCCCTTCTTCAATACCAAATCAAATTCTTCTCAATTTGATTCTCTTCGGCCATGTTTGCTTACAGGGTTTTGTCTCGTTCCTCTGCCACCCTTTCTCGAAGCTTCACCCTTTTCTCTGTTTCACGAAATTCCCAACCTTTCTCCACCACCCTCTCCAATAACTTCCATTCCCTCCTTCACCCATCTCCCAACAAGGTAACCCCACTTCGAAAACGTAATCAAAATTTGATTTTTCGGTTTTTTTTTAGTAGTGGGGGTTTTATCTAGGGTTTTAGGGTTTATTGAAAACTCTAAAGTTTTGGCATTTTTTATGCCATGTGTGAGTTTAGTTTATTCTCTTATGATTTTTTGGCTATGAATTATTCTGTCAATTTTATAATTTCTCCACTTTTTTCCCCTTACGATTCTATGTTGAAATTTAGTTGTAGTTAGAAATTCTCGTTAAGTCTGTGTGTTTCTTATGTTCCAGCTGATTCCGGTTCAAACCAATTTTTTGAATTCATCATTGACTTTGAGATTCGGGTTTTCTTCAACGGCCTCGCATGAACATGCAAGTGGAGAAGCAAAGGTATCTGATCAGTCTGAACAAGCTGAAGCTGCGGATCAAACCAAAGAATCAGGTTCTATTTCGGAATCTCAGTCTCAACCTTGATTGGTTAAAAATAAAGATTAAAAGTTTGTTAATGAACGGTGTTTTCTGGTTCAGATGTAGAGAGTGAATGTGATCTGTCCAGGGATGATTTGATAAAGCTTGTTGCTGAGAAGGAACAACTTTTGAAGTTGAAGCACAAGGAGATTGAGAAAATGCAGGATAAAGTTCTGCGAACTTATGCAGAGATGGAGAATGTCATGGATAGGACAAGACGTGAGGCAGAGAATTCGAAAAAATTTGCTATACAGGTCTGAGTTTTGGCCTTTGTCTAATTCTTATTTTGTGATTCAGACCTCTTGCCCTTGTGTGCTTTTCGGTTTTGTGCTGAGTGGTTTCAACTTTCAAATTTGATGTAGAATTTTGCAAAGAGTTTACTAGACGTTGCTGATAATTTGGCAAGAGCTTCCTCAGTTGTAAAGGACAGCTTTTCGAAAATTGAATCTCCTGAGGAGTCTTCTGAAGCAGCACAGCTCCTGAAAACACTTCTAGAAGGTGTGGAAATGACAGAGAAACAACTTGCAGAGGTAGGTTGTTCTACTATATGCTATGGCTGTTTAGTTGCTATACAGCAATAGTCAAAGCTAATATAGTGTCTTTTCTCAGGTCATTTATTTGGTTGTGTTTCTAATGTGTATGCCTACTTTACCTCTTGTTGTAATATTCCACTTTTATGAGTTTCTGGGTAAATGATAGGTAACAGGTGAGAAAGAGGGTAATAGGAGATGGATTTTGGCTCCTACTGGTGGCTGTCAGGCCTTCAGGGAGTTGTCACACTTTCTAGGATTAAGATTGGTTTTGATGGTTTGAATTGTTCATAATATCTGCACAGAAAGTAGCCTTAGTTGTAGAGAAAATTGAAGAAAACAGAGTAGAAGATAATAGAAGAAAACTAGGGAATCACATGTAGGGTTTTATTGCGTATGCATCTTCAAGAAGATACAAATTTTCCGTGAATTGTAATAACTTAATAGGTGGATTATTCTGTTTAAGAAAAGGCATTTCCCATTACTTATCCTATCCTACAAGCATTACAATTAAAATCCTATTGTTATAGTTCCATGTATTTAAATCATAATAGAAACTTGGAGGAAAATTAAAGAACACATTAAAACCCAACATAAGCCCAAGTCCAACAAACCAATACAAGAAACGGAAGGCATAGTAAGCTAATACACAAGTAACATTAATCTAGTAAGATGTCAAGGGGGTCTAGCTGAGCTGGTTGAGCAGGGTGCGTGAGTTGTTGGAAACCCTCTGATATTGTTTTCCATTCCCACTTATTAAAAAAAAAAAAAAAATCTAGTAAGATTGATGAAATTTTAACATCAACCCCATAACAATAGGTCCATGTTTAGGAGAGTAGAGTGGGGTTCATAATGGAGTGAAGTGAGACTGAGAGAAACATTTTATAATGTTTGCAGCATTGCTTGATTTAATGTGCTTTAGAGAAAGTTCCAGTGTGTAATCTTGTTCGTTTGGTTGACAACTGCTGCTTACAGGTACTCAAAAAGTTTGGTGTGGAAAAATTTGATCCTACAAATGAGCCATTTGATCCACACATGCACAATGCCATCTTCCAAATCCCTGATGCTTCGAAGGCCCCTGGCACTGTTGGAGTTGTTCTGAAGGTATTCTGCATACTTGTTTGTTCACTTTGTTGTACTACTATCATTTTTTCCTCTCGATGTCAACATTTTGCTTTGTCCTTCAAAATTGTGTGTTGTATTTGGAAAATATTTTCAAACACAATTTGCAATTTATGAGTCTAGGTTGATGTGTTTTACTGTTTATGATGGAATATATGCGTTCTTGTTATTGGTTTTGCTTAATGGTTCATTCATAAACACCTCAACAATGACCCCATTTGCCATTTCATTCTGTTCCCTTTCCTTTCCATCCGTTACCATCAATAACAAGGTTTAGAGATTGATTGAGAGCATGGGTTAATGACAATACTATGGTCATATTTGCAGGCAGGATATATGCTATATGATCGTGTTCTTCGTCCAGCAGAAGTTGGTGTAACTCAAGAAGTGGAGGATAACAAAGCAGCTGAGTGATGATGATGGCATGAAGAAATGCCTGAGCAGTGGTGGTTCTTAGTGGATACCATTCAATGTCTTTTTGCAATATGCTTCTCCTCAACGTTAGTTTTGCTGGATGGACTGTATTTTGTCCTGCACGGAACGGACTATTCTTTTCTTCTATTATTCTGAGTTTTTTTTTTTTTAATAAAAAAATTACCATGTAGTATGAGCTTTATTCCTTGAGATTTTGGTCATTATAGTAACATCTTTTGTAGTGGGATCTCTACATACCCGCACTCAGTTCAGGAGATCTAGACCCTTTGTTTTTGAAAATCATAATTTTTTATGCCTATTGGAGAAATTGCCTAGACTCGTAGTAAGATTTGAAGATAGTCTTGAGAGGATGCAGCTATCCACCCTGCCCTCTTTTATTTATTTATTTTTCCTTTTTTACTTTAAATTTTGCATATTTTCTACGTATAATTGCACTTAATGAGTTTAATTAGAATAGTTGGACTGTCTAAATATTTTATTTTACTGTCATCGAATCATAGATTGTTAGGTATAGTAAGAGTTAATTTTTGTAGTGATTATCTTAGAAGTCATAATTAACTGGCTGATGTAAAAAAAATGTATCGACAATAATTATTATGGATTTGTGCTTTTGAATTATTTTGGATTCATCGACTTTGTTTGAATGAAATTATTAAAAAGTTAGGTAAAGGAATTTTATTTCTTCTGATGTACTATATGTTTAATTACAGTAATTATAGCTGTTGAGAGAATTTATGTTTGCGTCAAAGATGTAAATATTATTGTTGGTATTAGTGTATTTAAGATTTTTTTTGGTTTAAATAGTCTAACAAAGGAGTATCTTCAATTAATATTGAGGTACAGAGAGCAATTGTCGAACATGGTAAGAAAATGATTTTTTTTTTTAAATTCTAGATCACATATATCTTTCATTGAAATCAATTATGTTTAAATCAAATAGAATTATTATGAACGATAAACCTTTTTCTAAGTAAATATGACTACATATTCAGGATTGAAACTTGAAATTATTAGTTAAATTAGAATAATTCCACATTAAACTAGACGCTCAGTGGTGGTAGAGAGAAAATGGGTTAAAGTTACCAGCTAATGAAATCTGATAAATGTAGAAACGGACAGAAAATGGGTTAAAGTGAAAAATAGTTTTATTTCTTTAAATGTGAAAGATGGCCGTAAAACATAAGCCTATATTCTAAATCCAATCGCTTTAAATCTCAATGGTAACAAAAAAATGCTTTAAACCCGGTAAATAGTATATTTGGTTAAAATAAGGTAAAATTGAAATCGCAAAAAACTTGATGCTTAGCTATATATTGAAAGCTATAAGGACTAAAACCAAGTTTGACCGATAAAATAGGAGCCAAATACATAATTTTAGCCTGACAGGAAACATCTGGTCTTGGAAAGGAAAAAAGATTCACTACAGGAATTGCAGCATAAGCGGTTTCTCATATCCCCACTCTTTCGCCAAAGGGTTTCTTCATTCATCCTTCAGGTACTTTTGACGAATCAGAGTTAAAATTTAACTTCAGTAATCTACATTAATGTTTAATGCAAACTTCTATCATATGAATTACAGAAGTAAAACTCCAATTCTATTTAGAAAACAACATTAAAAACACTTAAGAATTGCACCGTCATTTTCTCCTCCATACTCATCAATTTCCAAAACCTACAATGCACCACAATTAAGGGAAGACAGCGCTCGGGTGATGAAACATACAAGCATTCAGATTTTGGGAGCATATTGAGGTTTTATATTTAGAAATATATACTCAGCTCCTTAGTAGCATCACATCATGCATATGTTCCATCACAAAATACAACTGATTATCCTATGCTTATCAAAACTAGTTACTTATCATTCCTATAATACTTACTGGCAGCACTAGTTAAGTGCTAACTATACACAAGATTATGGCTAACTACATTATAAGTCAATATAGGATGGTAAGATGTACAGTGATAACAGGTATATACTAGCTTAGTATTTCTTGAATGAACACTTCACTGCCTAACTGCTTGATTTCCTACTTACAGATACTAAGTTCATGGACCACCCACTAGATACTATTTTCCAATTGAGCATCACTGTTCTGGCTGTTTCCACCGGTGTTGCTTTCGAAGTCTGAACCAAGATCCAAATTACCGACGTTTGAATCCTGCAACATCATTTATATTAGACCAATGTTAACAATTATCATAATGTTGTATCCAACGGGAATAACAATAATTAAAGCCTTATTCTTTTAAGTGGGGCAGCTAAATAGATCCCCAATGCATCACGTATTCATGTCTACTATCAAAATCAAGTCATTATGGCTAAGGATCTAACAGTAACAACAACAATAAAAGCCTTATCCTACTAAATGAAGTTGGCTACATGGATCACATGGTGCCATACAACTTGTGTTGATAAGGTTGTGCTGTCAATGGCAATGCTCCAAATTGCCTAAAACAACCCTCCTCTTTTGTATGATATTGGGACCATCTATTTAATACAACTAGGCAAAGTGTATAGTGTTGCACCTGAAGGGACAAAATGATTTTGGAAATCCCTAGGGACAAATGATAGCAGTCTTTACACGGCATTATGGTATATTGCATGCACACATGATAGTTCCGGAATTTTAACCTAAGGTTTGGGTGTGTGAGCCAATAATTGTAAGCAAAGGATATCTAAGGGCAGCCTGATACAAGTGAGGAAAAGATAAAGTTGAAGCACATCATATCCTATGTCAACTTTGAAAGTCTGAAAATTGAAACCAGAAAAATGTTCAAAGGCATCAAAACAGGAATGGAGAATTCTGTTACTTTACCTTGGTTTCCTCCAACATTTCATTCATGTTCAGTTTTCCCTGCATCTCATGAGTCACATTTGTCTGCCTAGCAGCCAATTGGTCAGTCTCAATTGTGGGTTCATGTTCAGCCTTCACAACATTCATCTTTTTCTGTTCTTCTAGCACAGCAACCTGCATCATGAAATTGACCAACCCTCACTCATGATGAAAAGGACTCATTTGACTGAAAATGTGATGCACCAAAAGTAATGCACAAACAGGTTTACTTTGTCAATTTTTCTTGATTAAGACTTACTAGACCTGTGTGCGGCAGTTCCTTCCCAAACTTCAACTAAAGAAACCTATAGTCATAACAAAGATCCACCCACACACCAACCCAAACACAAAATGATGACATTACCTGTTCCTACCAACAAGAAAAGATAACAATTTCAATACTCAATGGAACCACAATCTCCACCCAAATAAGGATAAACAACCTTGTAAACATAATTATATCAACCTTTATAAACATATATCCACTTTTCCTTCCATATCATTTTCTTTCTATTTATTTTCTTATGTATCTATTATTTTCCCATCATATCAGTCATCACATCTATCACCTTTTCTATTTACCTTTTCTTTCTTCCACCCCAATACACCCCACTCTTGGGTGAACATTTACATTTATCAATAAAATACTAGGGGGGAATAACACTAGCCCACTGTCTGGTATTGAGGAAGGAAAAAGAGGAACAAGGGAAAATTTTTAAAATTTAAATTTATGAGAAAATTTAAGAAAAGAGAATTTTGAATTTTTACTTCTATTCAAATTTGATCTTTAACCAAACCAAATAACACTGTGATCCATACAGTCAACCTCATCTAGTGAGATAAGGCTTAGGCTTTGTTATTGTTGTTATTGTACTTCTAAGAGTTAACTATTTTTTTAATCCTTTTCTCTTCACCCAAATAAAATAAATAAATCATCATTAATCTGTGTTTCTTCACTCCCTTCCACACATACCAGTACCCAAATTCAAAACTCAGACAAACCATCTTTCTAACAACCCCAAATCCCAATTCATGCCACATGCAAACAAACTGTCCAACCCAACACACCCACCTAAACACCACCACCTATCAACACAGCACAGGAACAAAAATCGAAACTTTTCACCACAAAACAGTATCCCAGTTAAATATTTCTCCAAAAAAACAAAAGGGTAAACAAAAAAAATGTAAAGTCATAGAAATAGACACATACAGGGGTGTAACGGAACTTTCTTCGGGGAGGCTCGTCGGAGACGGCTCCAGCGCAGTCGTCGACGGTGGCGGGAGTCCAACGGCGAAGGAGGAGGCGAGAGGAAGCGCTGGTGGTGGCGGTGGAGTTAGTGTGAGAGTGAGAGTTGTTGTTCGGTAAGGAAGAGGAGGTGACGTGGACCCACTTCTTCTTCCACTTTCTGACGGGGCCGCTGAACACGGTGGGGGCGCCGTAGCGGGAGGAGGCGCGGCTGAGTCTCGAACCCACCGCCTCCATTTTCCGGCGGTGGTGCAGGAAGAGGGTTTTGAATGCTGTGTTTGTGTGAGTTTGACACCGGGGAAGAAATGACAGAGTGACGAGTGACAAGTGAGTGACTTTCTTTCTTTTTTTTTAAGAGAGATGATGAAATAGCGATTGGTGTTTATGAAGATTATTGATGATGTCATCATAAATTTGTTCCAGTTAAGGATTAGAAAACGAGTAAATGATTATTTCGTTCCTCACAAATTAGTGGATGAAAGAATAAAAATATTAATTTAGTTTTTTCATGTGTAAAAAATACAATAATTATATCTTACTTATAATTTGATGATAGTTAATTTTTAATTTTATAATTAAATGATAAATTAGTTTTTTAAAAATATAACTTAATATAAAATTAATTTTTAAATATTACAATTTAACATAAAATGATTTCACAAACTTAAAAAATGATAAAATTATTTCACTTTTATAAATTTATCAATTAACAATTATATTAGAATTTTCATTTTTTTAGTGAGAAAAGTATCACTGATTTATATATTTAGGATCAAATTTGTCATCTGTTCAATTAATTAATAATTTATTAATCAAATAACAAAATAGAGTTTATTTATTTATTTAGTTTCTAATTTAAAAATAAATCAACCAATAAAAATCTTGGTAGCTAAGAGTTTAAAATAATTATTAAAAAGTCAAAAAATCATTATACATGTTGCTTTATAATTGAATGAAAGAAGTCAAATAAATTTATAATATATATAAACTATTTAATTATAAAAATCATGATAAAAAACTATATTATTGAAAATAAATAACATACACTTATAATATAAAAATTTATATAATCATCTAAAAATAAATTATCATCATAAAAATATTAATTTTATAAAGTTTATTTTAAAAATTATATTTAGGATATTTTTAATTAATTGAGAATATAAAAATGTTAAATGTAATATTTGTATTTTTTTATGTTTTACTTTTTAACTTTTAATTATCATTGTGTGAAAATTGGTTATGTACTAGATAGTGGTTGATATAGAAAAAAAAACGTTGTATTTTTTAACCAACTTATTTTTATGAAAATTATTTTGAATATATATATATATATAATTATCATTATTTTAGAAATATTATATAAAAAAGACTATACACTATTTTATACTATCTTTTTATCAACGATCATTTATATTTAAATGACAATATCAAATAATTTTACATCAATTTATATTTAAATAAAAATATAAAATAATTTTATATCAATACATCATTATTAAACTCATAATATATTTAAATTTTATTATTATTGAAAAAAATATTTGGATAATTTTACCGCCTTAAATTTGTCTTGGTTAGAGTTAGTTGATTTTTTTAGTATAATTGAGATTTAATTAAGTTTTCGTGTTATGGTAGTAATTATTATGCCCACAAAAAATAATTATTATGTGATTATATTAACGTCGTGCTATTTGATGGAGGAAAATGGTAGTATGGTACCAAATACCAATTCACCATGGTCCACGGATGAAATGAATGTTTTTTTATTGGTTGATTATTGAGTTTAAGAATCCGTGCAAAATAGAGAATGTGGCTGAAATGACACCACAAGTCCACAACATTCACACAAGATTTTTGTTCAATTTTTTCGCATGATTTATTTTTAAAATTCTATTTTTTATTGATAAATTTAATTAATTAATTAAATAATATTAAATACTTTACATCTTTTAGAAAATTATATTATTTTTTAATACACTAAAACAATGTCATGTGTTAAAAAATAATTAACAGCTAAATTGTTTTTTATTAATATATTCTTTATATAATAAAAAATAAATATAAATATTTTGGATCGAATTAAAAATAATAATACTGTATATTAATAACATAAGACACTGGTGATATATTTTACCAACAAATTTGTCTATAAGTAGAATGTATCTTATTATTAACGTAGATGTAATATGCTTATGTTAATAATTTAATTTGTTAGGTAAAGTTTATATTAATAAAAAGTATAAATTAATATTTTATTTATTAGTATATGACCCTTTTAATAGTGATGTTTTAAATAAGGAGAAGAATATCAGAAAATTTGTTACCGGCAATTGTCTTTGATTAAGTTGATGAAAAAAATATTGGAGATACTTCTACTCCCTTAGTCCCACTAAAATTTTCGTGTAAAAAAATAATTTATTTCAAAATAATTATTATTTTAGCTTTTTAATATGATTTTTTATATTTATATCTGTTATATACTAATGATGAATTATAAAATTTAGAAATAAATTATCGATGATATAAGATTAATTTAGTAAAATAATTTTTTTATCAATTTGTTACTCTTTATTAATATGTATAAAATAATTTAATATGACAATTATTTTACAACGGATGAAACATTCCTTTGTATATACACAGAGAAAGAGAGGGGAAGAGAAACATTTAGATATGCGTTTAAATTTATTTTATTTTATTTCTCAAAAGGTATTTCTTTAACATTTTGGTTTCAGAAAACTTTATTTTATGCTTCCTGATATTTTAGGTTCATAGATATTTTTACTCAAAAAGTATTTCTTGACTTCGATCAACATCGAGAGTCCTGTGTTGCCCCGGAATCCCATAGCAAGATCCAACTGTATCTGAATCCAGTACCAAAAAAAAAAAAAAAATCCCATAAGACCAATTTTTACTTTAGAGCAAATGTATGGTTATTTTCCTTTAATTTATTATTTAAATTTGATTTGGTCTTTTAATTTTTCTTCAAATTTATTTTATCTTTTAATTTTAAAAATTGGATTAATATGATTATTTTGTTTAAATTAAATTAGGGTGTTAGAAAATATGAATTTTGTAATGTTTAAAATCACTTATTAACATGTTTAAATTGTCACAAAATGCGACTTCTTAACGTGTTGATTCAATTTAGACGGTAGAAACAAACTGAGTCGTTTTAAAAGAATTACATAACCAAATTGAACACCAAAAAAATTAGAAGACTAAATTAAATCTAAAAAATAAATTAAAAAATAAAAAAAATTAATTTAACCTAATTTTTTATCCCTAAAAATCAAATTAGAGACATTTATAATAGCTCACACACTTTGTTCAACCAATTACTGAGCTATAAATTTATTGAAAATGTATATGTAGTCTTACAAAATAATGAGTAAATTTATCAAAAAATCATACATTCTCATTGAATTACTCCACACATATATAAGTTTAACTTGTAAAAATGTGCACATTGTCAACCAATAAAAAATAAAAAATAATTTAGATATGACTTTTAAAACAATAATAAGGGTCAATAAATTTATTATATATAATAATTATATTAGAATCTACCTATCAATATACTAAGTGTAAAGATAAATATCACAAGAATGAGAGTTAAATTATGATTTTAGATATTTAAAAATCTTTTTGCAATCAAATAAAGTTTTTCGTGTGAAGAAGAAATTTTGTAAAACAAAAACAAAGATGTTTTCAAAAAGCATAAAAATAAATTCAGACCTTGAGTCAGATGAAAGCAGAAAGAAAGCAAGAAAATGTCTGATATGAAAAGTTATACTAGTTTGTTTCGACCATTGAGACTACGTTCAATTTTTGATAAAACACCAAGTTCCACTAACTTCTCACAAGTTAGAAGTATCATGTCATGACCATTTCTAGCTCTACAAATCAAGCTTGATTAACCCCCAATATTCTTTGTCCTATCAAATCACGACAAGCTCTAAATATTCCAGAATAGATTTGAGGTTGGAGTTTGCTCATAGACTATATCTAGAATCACTTTACAAACAAATATACAATCAACACTTAGTCTTTCTCTCTCAATATGTTCAAGGTGTTTTGAGAGCTTTATTTAACTTATAAGAACAACATAAAAGCTTTTTGCAAAAAGAATAATGAATGTTTTTCACGCAAGATTAATTCTTAGTCTTCAAAGCTTCTGGTTTATATAGGTGTCATCCTCAAGCCTTCGTTGTCTCACAACAGATAGATTTCTTCACTTGATCTTCGTCTGATGAATGTGGCTGTTTTGGGTATTTAATGCACGTCCTTTCCTCATGCACATAGTCCATTCTTCAAAGCGTGTGTATTGAGTACTGCAATAGGTAATAATTGCCTTTGTATCGAAGTAGGTCCTATACATCAAAACTCTTCTTTTGATGGCGATTAAGAAGTTTTAGACCTTGACTTCATTCATTCTTCATAGGATTCGATAGATCCTAATAGAATGTTTCTCCAAAAGAAACCTCAGACACAGAGTATTAAATAAAGTTTTAAATACCATCTTAAATGTTATATCAAATAATGACTCTATCTGCTTATCATCCGAAACATCAAACACATATTTCTTAAGATATGTTCATATAAAACATCAAATACAAAATATCATACACATATTTCACATAAGACATAACTTTTAATCTTTATATTTATTTACATCTAATCAAAATAATTAAGAATTATCATTTGTCTTAAGACATAAATATCTTTTGACTTAACAATGAGAATATTTGGTTATAGTAAGAAAAAAGAATTTCATATATAAATCATATTGTGCATCATAAAGATTATAAGTTCATTGATAATAATAAGTGTTCTCCTTTTTAAGAATATAAAAACTACAAATTTAGACTATAGAACCATATATGTATAGGCAAAATAAAAAATTAATTAATAATCATATATATTTTAAAAAGTCAGCTACATATATGTTTTTAACTTGCTCTGAAATAGTATCTCAAAGTTAACTTAGATCTTTCACATAACTCTAGCTAGACTGATAACTCGGGAAGCGAGAAACATGAAGCATCGACAAGGGGACAAGCGTGGTATGTGTGACCCCTAAGACATGCCAAGAGGATTGCATAACTATAAATGTCTAACTAACTTTTATGTCTAAATTCAAGTGTATAAATAGATGGTGAATTCTAAGGTGAAGTCAAAAAATCAAGGTTCACCGGTGAGGGAGTAGAATGACCTGCCATAATAGGTCATTTATTGGAAGAAAAAATCAAAAATAAAAACATTCTTATTTCTCTCTCCTATTTTCTCTCTCTTGTATTTCCTTTAGTTTTTTCCTCTCTCCTGCGTTTCCTTGTGTTCATGGCTGAAACACAGTGGTGGTTATTTGGAGTTACATTGGTTTATGCAATTAATAGAAACTCTTTCTTATGATTTAATTTTTTAATGGAATGTTGGCTGAATTAGATTTGTTAGACTAGAGCTTTAGAATCTGAAGTTTAAAGCGTGGTTCTTCACCATGGCCACCGCCCACCATGGCCACTGCACCTTCACCTTCACTGCACTTTCAGAAGATGAGGATCAAACGGTACCACCCACCATACGAAAAAATCATTCCAAATCCAACCTTAACCATCAAAACCAGTTCAAATATGGACCAAATGGTATCACCCACCACCTCTACCGTCGTTAACCACCCATATTTGGTCAGATCCGCAAGATCAAACACTTCCATCACCAAATCCGAACCAACCAACACCAACCAGAAGATGAAGAAGAGTTGAGGTTGGGAAATATGAGAAAGAGGCATAGAGGAAACATTGACAGTAAGTCTCAAATAGAAAAAGAAGAAAAAAAATGAAAAAAAAATGAAAAACTACATGTTCATCCGGTTCCCTTTCTTAAATCTCAGCCATTAAATATTTTATAAATATATCTAATGGTATAAATCATTGCTTCACTGGTGAACACTGATTTTCGAACTTCATATTAGACTTGGCCATAAATAGATACCCATGTATGAAATCTAACAAACTCTCATTATTTACCTGGTCTTCTCTTCCAAATACTAACTTAAACATTAAAATGCTTACAAGTACTCCATTGTCATCGTGTTTCGCCACCTGACATCAAAATTTGAGTTGGATCTCCGTCATGAAACCAGAACTCCATCATCTTTATTGAAAATAGGTTAATGATTTAAATATGGCCTTTTAAAAAAAAGAGATTTATTTAAATATGACTTGGTTATCTATATTTATTATTTTTATTTTTCAGAATAAAAAAATTCTCACATGTACATCTGTACCAAAATAAAGATATTGCGTATATATACGACTCAAATAATGAATGTAAGATAAGTTTCCTGTAATTTAATAATACGCGATGACAGATAGTTGACACTTCAATTAGCTTTATACCTAATTTTCACGGCATAGTAACATTGATTAATGACAATAGAAAAAAAAATCAGACTTTAAGAGCGGGTAAGTAACTTTCAAGTTTCAACTAACTACAATTCATTAATCTACCAATCAACCAACACGACACGTTATTAATCAACAATTGAAACATCCTAATCTGCATAAAAACGACATAATTTTTGTTTTCATTCATTAAGCACTCCCTTCAATTCAACACAAGTCAAGAAGTCTACAACAACGACCTCATTAAACAAAAACACCATTTCGTGCGAGACAGTGTCATAACCGTAAATACCCGCCAAGACGCCGGCAATCATGTAATTGACTTTTCGGATAATCAAAAAACAGTGTCACTCTAATAACCTTGGCCCTATGTCCTTGCACACAAGGATTGCATACACAGATTCTTTTTTTCTCTTTTTCTAACTGAACTCACAGCAGCACTTTGTCACTCACTCACTCACTGTGTGTGCTTTTGAGTAATGCTTGGATCTGAAACCACACAAATCCAATATCTCCTTAAGTCTGAAAGGACAACTGGGTAAGAAACATTTTCTCTCTCTCTCTCTCTCTCTCTCTCTTTTCTGCTTGTTCTATTACCAACTGTGTGCTTCTTCTGTTCCCTCATTCGGTTCTTCTTGTCCTGATCTTCCATACCCAGAAGATCCACTTTTTTCCCACTCTTACTTTGTCAATGAAAGGTGGTAACTTGCTGCTTCTGAATTCTGCATTGTGCTTCTGTATATTGGGTTCAAAATTTTTATTTTTCTTGTTGGGGTTGCATTGATTGTGAAGCTCACTGTGGCTTGATGGTGGAGGTTTTCCTTTGTTATGGAATTGTCATTGAGGTTGTCACTGTGTTGATTTAGTGCTGAGGAGGAATTGACTTTATGCTCCTTGTGGTTTTGTGGTTGTGATCCTTCTTATTCACTCTGTTTGAATTTGGAATATTTGTTTTCTGTTTTTTTTTTTTCAATTCTTGGAGAATGTTCCAGAAATGGATGAAATTTTGCAGCTTTAGAAGTGGGTTTGTTTGTTGCTGGCCATTTTGCGTTTTGACTTCATGGAGGAGAGATGGCCTTTTGGCAAGTGTGCATTCGGTTAAAGATTAACTAATTTTGTTCATTTGTTGTGATCCTTTTAGCTATGTGTTGTTTAATTTGTGTAACTGGGTGGTGTGATTTTCTTAGCAGATGTGAAGCATTTAATCCAACAATTTAGAATAATTTTGTTAAAGAAAACAATAACAAGGTAATAATGCATTGAGCTTCTCTGGTAAGCTAAAATCAACTTATGAACCTTAGTTTTTGGAGAAGTTAAATGAGAGAACTTTTATAAAAGTTTAGTGCTTTAGTTGATTTTAGCTTATGAGAGAAGCCCAATTTAGTGCTTATGGAGAAGTTTATCCAAACATAGCCTTAGAACATTTTTGGTCTATCATTCTTTCATGGGAATCTTATTTGAACTCATTATTTAGACTCTTCCATTACTGTTTTTCTATCTGCGGAATAAGATGTATAAATGGATACCTGCTTGTTTCTTATGTCCATTTTCAGAAGTAGATATATTTGTGTTTCTCTATGTTTGGGGGGAAGAAGATAGGAATTTCTTATGATTATTTTCCCTTTTGTGCAGCTAGGTTGTGCGTGAACTTCAATGGCGGTGACAGATTCTCAAAATCCTCTTCTTGATGGAAACACCTGTGGTTCCTTGTTACAAAAGCTGCAGGTAATTCTACAATGCTTTTCATCGGTGTTACTGCAGCTGTGCATGGTCTACAAAACAGTGAGGGTGTCTTTATTTGTTGCAGGGAATATGGGATGAGGTTGGTGAGAGCGATGAGGAGCGAGACAAGATGCTCCTTCAGATAGAGCAAGAGTGTTTGAATGTGTACAAAAGAAAGGTTGAGCAAGCTTCTAAGTCAAGGACACAGCTACTTCAATCCTTGTCCGATGCTAAGCTTGAGCTTTCTAGTCTTTTATTGGCTCTTGGTGAAAACAGCTTCATGGGAATGGTTAGTAACTAATCATATATGTCCTGAATTTGGCTACAACCAATAACCGCTGATAAAACATTGTGATGCATTTAAATACTGAACTTAGAAACTAATTTCCTATGTATATTTTTGGTTTCTTTTCAGCCTGACAAGACTTCAGGCACTATTAAGGAACAGCTTGCAGCCATAGCACCAACACTGGAACAGTTATGGCAACAAAAAGAGGAAAGAATAAGGGAGTTTTCAGATGTACAGTTACAGATCCAAAAAATATGTGGAGATATAACTGGGGACCTGAACCCTGATCAGACTGGATCAGGATCATTTGCAGTTGATGAGTCTGACTTGTCCATGAAGAAGTTGGATGAATATCAATCCCAACTCCAAGAACTTCAAAGGGAAAAGGTAACTCTGCTATACCATCAAAGAATGTATCGGTTAGTAAAAAATTGAAACTTTTGTTTGATCTGCTAATCAATACGTGGAGGGTTTTTCTACTTTGCTTCGTTTTGCAGAGTGAGAGGTTGCACAAGGTTCTTGATTATGTGAGTACTGTGCATGATCTTTGTGCTGTCCTTGGCATGGACTTCTTCAGTATTGTGACTGAAGTTCATCCAAGCTTAAATGAATCTATTGGTGTTCATTCCAAAAGCATAAGCAATGGCACACTAGCTAAACTGGCTAAGACAGTCTCAACACTGATAGAAGATAAAAAGCAGAGGCTACACAAGGTAATGCATTTAAATTGGTGTATGTTAGTTTAGTTGTTTTTTCTCCTTCATTCATGCTTTTTTACTTATGCTATTGCTACAATGAATATATGCTTCAAAAGTTACTATTTATGGCAAACCAGTTTTTATTTTTTTATATTTTTTTTATTAATGTTTGCATAGCATTACCATAAATTCTAACTTTGGCACCTCAGCAATGATGATATCATCTGTAAACATGGTGTATTCAATTTTGCTTGACTTTTAATCTGCAGTGCGTGTATAAATACATTTTACTTTAACCTGTGTATCCTTTGCAGCTTCAAGAATTGGCTTCTCAGTTGATTGATCTGTGGAATCTAATGGATACCCCTATAGAGGAAAGGAGACTATTTGATCATGTTACCTGTAATATCTCAGCTTCAGTTGATGAAGTCTCTGTTCCCGGTGCCCTTGCTCTGGATCTGATTGAGCAGGTGCACATGGCTTTCTGATTTTTACAGACTCGTGTTCCACAAATGATGACTACTGATTTTTCTTGTTTTATGTTATGAAGGCTGAAGTGGAAGTCGAAAGGCTTGATCAGCAGAAAGCCAGCAGGATGAAAGAAATTGCTTTCAAGAAGCAAGACGAGCTTGAAGAGATATATGTCCGTGTTCATGTAGAAATAAACCCTGAAGCTGCTCGAGGGAATATTTTGTCGCTGATTGACTCTGGAAACATTGAACCATCCGAATTACTGGCTGACATGGACAAACAGATAGCTGCAGCGAAAGAAGAAGCTTTAAGCCGAAAAGAAATATTGGACAAGGTTGAAAAATGGATGTCAGCATGTGAAGAAGAGAGTTGGCTTGAAGACTATAATCGGGTACTTATAACCAACCATCTTCATTCTATATTTGAGTTTCTAATCTCTTGTTGCATGTTTAAATCTTAGGTGGGAAAGTTGAAATATTACCATTTTAACCTGGAGATTCAGGATAATGCTAATAAGATCTGTAATATTTAAAGTTTAAACTGATATCATTGCTGTGAGAACTTTTGGCTGACAAATTGAGGATTTGAGGGCAGTAAAATGATTGACTATCTCGGTAGTGCAGCAATTTCGTTGTGACATGATGATGTTACTTGAGTGTGAATTTGATGTCAATGCATCAGCAAGAATAAAATTTTAATGTTATCTCTTACATAACATACTATATTGACTTTTTTTTTTTGTTTCCTTCTTTTACAAGCATACAGTACATTTTTGACATATGTACCCCTTGCATTTTTTGAATTTTGCTTTAACATGGTATAGACATGTGTCAAATATCCCATTTTACAATTCATTCCATGAGACGAGTTAACAATTCTATTGTAGGATTCTTTCCAATGAAACTAGTCCCAGTAAATCACTTGAGAATCTAATTTCATTTCTGTCCACGACCCCTAATTCTAGGCAGAAATTGTCCTTGATAGTCAATTAAACTCCAATTTATTAATGTAGATCTTTAATGTATTTAACAACCTGATTAATGTTTGGTACTAAATTATTTTAAGTGCACAATCTTTAAGTCTATGTGATTTCCTATTTGAAAAGGGAAATGCGTCTTTCCTTGTAGCCATGGAGGAAAAGTATGAGATTTAGCCTTAGCATTCTTGATCCTGACAATTGACTGTGCTTATATACAATGGCTTTATTATGTCCCTCATTTTTATTGTTAATTTCCCCTGACATTACACTGTTCAACAGGATGAAAACAGGTATAATGCAAGTAGAGGTGCACACTTAAACCTCAAACGTGCAGAGAAAGCTCGGATTCTGGTCAACAAAATTCCAGGTATTTGTTGAATATGAGAAACTATTATTATTTATTTGATCCATTATCAGCATCAAACTCCTTACATGATTAGCTCAAAAAAAGGTGCCGTATCATTGGAGTGGCAAAATATTTCGAGTGCAATAGAAGATTTTAATTTTTTTAAATAGGTTGCACTGGGTGGATATGATCAAGCATTCAAAATTAAATTATAGCGATGATTATAGTCAAATTATGGATGAAATATATCTTGACATTTTCGCCTGTAATCTATGTATTCCTTTTGTGAAATATATTGTACTTTTATACAAGTTAAGATGGATTGTCATCATTAGTAGTTGGCGAGATTTATGCCAATCAATTAGATACAATCATACAAAGCATTGACAATTGATTTGGCTGGCAGATATTAGTGTACTATCATGGTTTCTTGGCATGCATGAACACATAATGATTAATTTTGTTTTGTATTTTTCAGCTTTGGTTGATACATTGGTTGCTAAAACTCGTTCTTGGGAAGAAGTACACAACATGCCATTCACATATGATGGGGTTCCTCTTCTTGATATGTTGGATGAGTATGCCATGCTCAGGCATGAACGGGAAGAAGAAAAGCGAAGGATGAGGGTAAGTTTCATTGATGGAATGATTAGAGTAACCGATTTTTGAACTAATTTAAGCACTTTCTAATCAGACAGTTTGCGAAAGTGAATTGTCAACTTTATCTATTTCTGTTCATCCATATATTTGCTGAATACTCCTGTACTGAAAAGAGTTCTTGTCACATTCTTTAGGACCATAAAAAGTATCAAGAGCTGCAAAGCATAGATCAGGAATCTGGTTTTGGTTCAAGACCAAGCCCTGGAAGGCCACTTGGCAACAAGAAGGTAGTTGGTCCTCGCCCCAGTGGAGGTGCAAACGGTACTCCTAGGCGGCTATCTCTTAATGCTCATCAAAATGGAAGCAAATCCTCAACAAAAGATGGAAAAAGGGATAATACTAGACCAGTTGCCCCCCTTAACTATGTATCAATATCAAAAGAAGATGCTGCTTCCCATGTTTCTGGTACTGAACCAGTCCCAACATCACCCTAGTGAAATATGTATTTTCAACCCCATATTGCTATCTTTGTATCATTGTCATATTACTAGTTAGTTACAGCTGTAAGAATGTACTATGTTTTTGACAAGTAATAGGAGAGGAACTGTAATGAGATGTGCATCTTATATGTGCCATTTAGAGGCTTCCTGAATACATGTTGCTTTATCCTTTGAAGCACTTTCATATGAAAGGAATGCATGCATGGTGGTGCAGGTAGTCTTGCCTTTTGAATCACAAGGTTCCTATCTCCTTGGTTTTTTCAACTTGAATCTAATGAGTGTCCTAATACGTACGAATTTATGGTTCATTTTTTCAAAATATTCACTATCCCAACATTGGAATTTGTAGTCTTTCTTAAGTTACTATCCGTTACTTGTAACACAAGATTAATCATATTTATACATATAGTTAACCACGTAAACACCAGTGTAAATTTCAGTGGGACGAATACAAGTACTCCTTCAAAAACAACTAAATCTTTATGCATTGTACATTTGTGGTTGGTTTGGCACAATGATCAGTTTGGTGTGGCATCGAGGCTTGTAGGTCATAGTGATGTGCGTGGCAGTAATGGGTGGTTGGGTGGCATTGGGTGGTTGCGTGGTAGTGTTTGGGTGATGCGAGATGGTGTTGGGTAGAGGTGGGGTGCAGTGGTCATGGAGGTTTGGAGGAGAGACAACTTGGGAGAGGAAGAGTAAAAATGAGATATTAGGAATTTGGGAGTACACCAAGAACAAATGGGGTGCATTTAGTAACTGCCTAGAACAATTACTACACCCCAACTACTGACCCATATACAGAAATGAAGTAGAGGTCCCAGTTTGGGTAGCCCAACATATTTGTTGTTCTCACAATCTAGAATTGGAATTAGAAAACTAACTAACATAGTTATGTTTCCTAATTATGAAACTTGTGATTTTGTTATTTTATGGCCTATGAAAGTATTTTAGTAGTGTGTTATTTTGCTTTATATGTTGTTAATTTTTATTGCATACTAGTAGATGAATGGTTAGTGATTCAATTATAAGTGAAGTTCAATCCGAAAAATTGAACCAAATAAGTAGTGCTTTTATTCTGCACAATTAGATTTTTTTTAATATACCGAAATGGTAGAACAAGAACAAGCAATTCAGGCAAAATACCCTTTGATATCAAATGTTAGTAACGTTTCAAATATTCTAGACTTATTCTAGATCTTTGCGGAAGTGTGAAAGGGGATCAAATAATATACCTCCATCCATCTTGGATACTTCGTTAATTGTTGTACATAACTGCATATTCTGAAGGAGACCTTAGGCTTAGGAAATCCAAACTATTGTTGTACGATTTTCTCTGGTCATTACAGAGGAATTTTATATATGCAACATATATATTCAAAATCGGCAAACGGTACCAAAAGAACTAAAAGCTAATCTAGGGCTATTCCTACGAAAGAAAAACTTAGATATTTTTATTCATAATCAATATTCTGATACACGTTGTCCTATAAAGGTAAAAGGTCAATGACCAAGATTTTTGGGCCATACAATTGGCATCTATTTAGAGCTTCATGGAAGAGACAATGAAAAAAAAAACAAAATAGTTTTCAAACACAGTCACCATAGTGTCTGGGCTTGCTTGTGATTCTCTTGGGCCTTGCTGAGGTAGACTTCCCTATCAATGGCTCTAGGAACCAGAGAAACCTTTTCCTCATGGTTTGAGGAAATGGGGCCTGCATTGCATTGGTCAGAGGTGGGATAGGTGGAAGTAAGGGGTGGTGTTAAAGTGGTTGGGGAAATGGGTATTAGTGAATGCCACGTGTTGGCTCAAGAAGGGTAGTAGGGGGCAGAGATAATGGGGAAGGAGATGTGGTTATACGTGTGGACTGTGAAGTGGAATAAGGTAACTGAGCGGATGGTGATATAGCTGGTGGTCGAAAAAGTAATGGTGAAGGGGAAATAGAATGGCTTTCAAGGGTGGAAGAAGAAACAGGGTCTCCTATTAGTGGGGGTGGTTGTGTAATATAGGATGGTGAAATCGGACCATGGTAAGGACGGAGGAGAGAAATGTGGAAAATCGAATGGATGTGAGAGCCTGCAGGTAGCTAGAGCTCATAGGAAACCTTGCCGATGCGTTTGATGATTTGGAAGGGCTCGAAGAATCGTTTCCCTAACTTTTTGGAAGAATGGGATTTCACAGAGCATTGGCAATAAGGCCACAAATGTAAGAAAACCCACTCGTCAATGTTAAAAGTATGATCTATGTGAGATTTATTTGCGTGAGTTTCCATACTTTTGCCGGTAGCTTCGAGATTGTGTTTTAGTTCATTGAGAATGTTTGTCTTTTATGTAATGAGATATCCAGGTCTGGCAGTGGAGAGGAACCTGAAACATAGTCTAGTATTGATGGTGGATTCCGACCATAGAGAGCGCGAAAAAGGATCATTCGAATGGCACAGTGATATGAGGAATTGTACCAAAACTTAGCAAGGTGAAGGTAGTGATACCAAGAGTGGGGATTGTTACTATGTACCAACGAAGATAAACCTCAAGGCTGCGGTTAACCACCTCGGATTGACTGCCAGTCTGTGAGTGGTATGTCGTGCTGAAGCTGAGCTTTTTTTCCTTGGAATAGGAAAATTTGTTTCTAAAATTGGCTTAAGAATAGAAGGTTGTGATCAGACACTATGGACTGGGGTACTCCATGTAACATGCAAATATCAACAGAAAAATGGTGAGCATGTTTGTGCACGGTGTAGTGTGTGGGTAGTGCTATGTAGTGAACGAATTTCGTGAGATAGTCACAAATGACCCAAATCACTGTGTGGCCAAAAGAGGGTGGCAGGTGAGTTATGAAATCCATTGTTAGGTAAGTCCAGATTTTGGCTAGGATAGGAAGGGGTTGAAGGAGCCCCTTTTGTTTTTGATTAACTGGTTTATTTTGTTGGTAGACCATGTAGGAACATATGAAGGTTTGAGTGTCTTTGTAAAGAGTTGGTCGGTAGAATGAAGCGGCTAGGCAAGTTGTGGTGGCTTTTACATCGGAGTGACTGGCAGAGGGAGAGGCATGAAACTCCTGGAGCAAGGATTGTCTAAATTGCATGACATCAGGGATAAAGATGCAATCATGAAAGAACATGAGATGTTGTCTAACTGAAAAAGGGCTGGTAGTTTCTGAATTTGAAAAATAAGACTGGAGTAATTGGTTGCCTTTTGATTTATAAAACTCTTGCAATTTGTTAACAATGTTAGGTCTAATGGAGGAAATGGCTAGAAGAAAAAGTGGAGTGTCTCCTGGTCTGGACAAAGCATCCACAACCAAATTTTTTGCCTGGGCGATTTTAACAAATATCAAAACTAAACCCAATCAATTTAGTTGCCCATTTGTGTTGATTAGGAGTGTGGAAAGCTTGAGAAAGAAAGTATTTAAGGCTTTGGTGATATGTGATTATCTTGAAATGGTGTCCGACAATATACTAATGCCATTTACTCACGGCTTCAATAACAACAAACATTTCGTGCACATAGATTGAGGTAGCCTACATTCAGGGAGAAAGTTTATTGTTGAAGTACGCAATGGGGTGGTCCTGTTGGGATAACACTGCGCCTATAGCAATAGCTGAAATATCTGTTTCCAGAACAAAGGGCATAGAGAAATCAGGCAACACCAGAACAAGATTCTCTATTAATTTAGCTTGTAAGGCCTGAAAATCCTGGTTAGCTTGATTCGACCATGTAAACCGAGACAATTTTAAAATATCCATGAGAGGAGAGGCAAAAGTGGCTTAACCACGAATAAACTTACGGTAAAATCCAATTAAGCCTATAAACCCATGCAAGGTAGTGAAGGAAGATGGGCAAGGCAACACCAAAAATAGACTTAATTTTATCGTGGTCAGGGGCTACAATGCCTTTGGATATGATATGACCCAAATATTGGATTGCAGAGGTACCAAAGATACATTTAGACAATTTAGCATAAAACTGATGGGCCAAAAGCAATTGTAGGACAGATTGTAAATGAGGCTTATGGGATTCCCGGTTGAAGCTAAAAGCCAAAATATCATCAAAGAATACAATTACAAAATGCTTGAGGAAAGGATGAAAGAGGTCATCCATAGCTTCCTGAAAGGTCGACGGGGCATTGGACAAATACCAAAAATTCATAATGGTCATCAAATGTTCGAAACACTGTCTTGTGTGTGTCGGCTAGAACCACATGAATTTGATGATATCCTAAAAATAGATCAATTTTGGAGAACATCATTGCAACTTCCAATTCATCTAGTAATTCATTGTCCGTGGGAATAAAAAATCGATCCTTAATGGTGCTGGCATTCAAAGCCCTATAATCCACACAAAATTTCCACGACCTGCCTTTTTTTTTTTTTTTTACTAAAATGACTAGGGATTTGAAAGGACTAGTGCTAGGTGTGATGATTCCTTCTTTAAGCATGTCTTGTAGTAAGGCACTCATGGTCCCTTTATGGGAATGTGGGTAACAGTATGGTTTAAGATTCACTAGTTTAGCATATGGAAAAAAGGGAATGTGGTGGTTGTGGAGACGGTCAGGTGGTAAACCGTGAGGGGTGGAAAAAACATGACATGATTGATTTAGAATGTTTGTAAGAAGGGAGGGTATGTGATTACTAGGGTGTGGTGGAGGTGGGAAGGACAGTTAGAAGGTGTAAGGAGGCAATGGAGGCGGTGTGGAAAAATTGGCACAATTGGGAAAAAGTGGAAGAGCTGGTCATTGGGGTTGTAGGTGCGACCAAAGTGACAGATTGACCCTGATAGATGAATGAAATGGAGGGAATGGAAAAGTATGCTTGTAATGGGCCCAAAGTACGTAACCAATGGAAGCCTAGTACCATGTCAACACCTTTAATAGGTAAAAAATAAAATGGGGCATTGAAGGTGTACGGAGAAACACTGAAATGTACGGAGAGACAAAAACCAGAACATTGAATCGTGTCACCATTACCCACCATGACGCCAAAAGGAGGATGAAGCGGTGTAGGTAGATGTAAATGAGTGGCAACTCTGGTCTGAATAATGTTGTGGGAGCTTCCTTTGTCAATGAGAATAAAAATGGGTAGGCCATTGAGTTGGCCTCTGAATTTTAGAGCTTGGGGGGATAAGGTACCAGCCATCGCTTGGGTGGATAAAAGAAAGTGAAA
Source organism: Glycine tomentella (assembly GCA_007407185.1). Taxonomy (NCBI): domain Eukaryota; kingdom Viridiplantae; phylum Streptophyta; class Magnoliopsida; order Fabales; family Fabaceae; genus Glycine; species Glycine tomentella. The sequence continues at coordinate 234,693 of PYAF01002320.1, forward strand.
ACTTTCAAGTGGTGTGGCTAGGTCAAGGATAAGATCCTAAGAAATATCAGAATTTGACATATCCTCGAGGGTCAAGGCCGGTGGGAGGTTCTCATCACACAGTAAAAGCATAAGCTTGGGTTGTGTACATTTATGGCTTGGGTGAAAACGCTCATCATAATGATATAGACTTGTCGCGCGTCTTTCATTGTATTGGGTCGGGGTTACCCAACGAATGGGGAGATGAGGTGTTTGAGATGGGCTGGGGAGACCAAGGGGTGGTGGGCCTTTTGGAGGGGGCAAAAGTTGAGGGTAGGGTTGAGGAGGGCTAGGACCTGTGTAAGGGTTACATGAAAAACGAGGATGAAATGCTTTTAGTTTAGATTCAATTAACTTGGCCATGCCCAAAGCCTGGGACACAGACTGGGGTTGGAAAATAGCTGAAACAATTCATGATGATATTGGGGGCAAGACCAACTATGCAATTACAAGTTTTTCAAACAAAGTCTGGTAATCAAAAACCGAACCTGTTTGTCTAAGTTTAAAAAACTCAGCTTGGTGATTCTCAAATGTGGATGGGCCAAAACAGAGTTCCAGAGCTTTGACAAAAGCAAACTAGTCAGCGAGTTGATTGTTGTGGTACATCCACTTAAACCAACCTAGTGCGTCATTGCGCATGAAAAAGGATGCCATAGGGAGACGGTTTTCCCAAGGAATTTGATAATAGGTGAAATACTAGTCAGCTTGGAAAAGCTAGTCCAAAGTCTCTAAGCTATCAAAAGTTGCAAGTTGGATTTTCGGGGTGGGCCAAGGTTAGGGAAACATAATGTATACAAGTGAGGTAAGAGAGGGAAAGATCTGGGGTGAGGAAATGGTAGCAGACGTCATAGTGGTGGCGTTGGTGAAAAAGGGGGCTGAAGTGAAGTTGGGTAAAAATGGTGGTAGAAAAGGGAAAGCATGAGCTCCTATGGTTAGGGAAAAGGGGGGGGGGGGGGGGGGGGGGGGGGGG
>PYAF01002320.1:235780-253401 GCA_007407185.1 Glycine tomentella
CTTTGTTTTTCGGCTTGGTGGGTGCCATGGAAAAATGGCGGCTCAATGAAAGCACCAAAATGTTACGTTCACGGGTCTACCAAAAGAATTAACAGGTAATCTAGGGCTACTCCTAGGAAGGAAAGGTTTAGATATTTTCATTCATAATCAATACTCTGATACACGTTGCCCTATAAAGGGAAAAGGCCAACGGTCAGAAGATCTAGGTCATACAATTGACATCCATCTGGAACTTCATGGAAAAGACAACAAAAGCAAATGGACAAAAATAGTATTCAAACATAGCCACTATAGCATTTGGCGGACTTGCTTCTGATTCTCCTGGGCCTTGTTGAGGCAGGCTCCCTATCACAACTATTGTAGACTACTTGAGAAAATCACTTGATTTGCTGACTAATCCATCATCTAGTCAATAAGATTTTACCTAAACCTATTGAGTTTTTTTATGGAGTTTCAACCCTTCCAATTTTTTTTTGTACATAGTTATTAATTTAGCATGTAAAAAGTGTGAAGAAATTCAGGAAAACATAATTTGAATGAAATTTTGATATTTACATCAAAGCCTGTGTTAATCCTATTTATCTGTGTTAATTTATATACATTGTGAATGTGTATTATATTTCTAGAGCCATCCAATAGGAATTAAGGAATTTACCTCATTAACCTGTCATATTAATGAATAACATAATGTGATAAAATAAAAATTATTTACACTTTATTTAAGTTAAACTCTTACAACTTTTATTCCAAAGGAGAGTCAATATTTTTAATACTACACAACCACATTGTTAAGCTGCTGTCTTCTTACTTCTTTTGTCAACAAAGTAGATATTTAGACAAAATAAAGTAGTAATTTCCTTTGGATTTTAGTGTTCATATTTTGGCAACTTGTTATGATTCCGCTATGTCTGCGGTTGTACTTTCCATAATGATGTCGGATAATGCAAGAACTCATGTTGTAGCTGCGTTTGGACAATGTGACTCTGGTTGCATGTTTTGGCTCTAGAAAGAGTGGGCAAGAATCAACTACCCTCCAAAATTCTGATACCAATGAAACCTCATCAGGGGCTCACTCATCTCATTGATCATCCATCCAAAAAACATGCATGCAGAATCTTCTCAACTAGCTACATTTCTGATAATATGTATGCTTCTTCATACATGACTTCTTTTCCCTTGACAGTTCTGGTGAGGGGACCCTTTTTTTTTTTTTTTCCTTGAACAAAGCTGCTACTACACCTTCCACTGGGGAACCATAATATAACCACCCTCTTTATAAGGTCCAGGATGCATAGTTACGTTGCATGCGGGTCATTTTGCCGTTCTGATGGTAAAGCCCTTTTGTTTAAAGCTAGCTCACCCTTTTTGTGAGACAAGCGAGTTGCTACATTCCTATCACCTCTTTCTCACCCTTTACCGTTCTTATCAACTTCATAATTATTTGCACGTTGATATTTTCAATCATTTCTGTACAATTTTTTAGTATGAGAAATAGTTATTAGTGTACTTAAGTCATTTGTTGACGTTTAAAGAATGCAAAGCACTACATAAAAAAACTAATGGTTTTTATGATCTAATTGTTCTTTTTTTTTTTATTCCATAACAAATTCCCTTTAATACACTCATTATCAACATAGTATTTTATCAAGAAAATACAGATAAAAAAGATAATGTGTAGGAATATATGTGTGTGTGATTATCTTTAAAAACAATAGTGTAAGAATGATATAAAGAAAGTGTGTTAATAACATTATTTCGTTAATAAAGTATTTGGTTTGAACTTGTATTTGTTTTCTCCTCTAAAATGAAAAGAGAAGCACAAGAAGGAAACCATGAGTGGTGAATAAGCATAGAGATTAGAGCAAACAGAGAACAATGGAAATTTTGTGGTTAGATTGGATGATTTTGTCCAGGGGTTAATGATTGATTGTCATGATCGATTATAATATTGCACAATCGAGATTGCTCTTGTAGGTGCTTAAAGCTTTAGTTTACCTGAACTTCACATGCTAGCTAGAACATTTGAGTTCTATTATTTTTAATCCAGAGGACCACAAGACAAGTGAATCCTGGCTCTTCATTCTAGAATTTAGCCCACAGATATAATATAATTACAAAAGTCCATGAAAAGCACGGAAGACAAAAAAGCTTTATATCAGGCTGAAAAGCTAAGGAATCTCCACAGTACATGGACCACGAAGAGTTATCTATTTTGGATTTCTATAAAAAGAAATAGTGCCATTGATTAAATGTTTGTTTCTGAAATATTGAAGAGCAGACCCTTTATGTTCAATCTGTTCAAATTTAAAGCACCTGAGACCGTGTGACACCCTATTTTTCACCTTGCCTAGGTCAACTAATGTACTAATGCACTGTGCTTTATGTTGGTAATAAAATCAGTCTTTGAAGGGAAAGTTGCAAATTCATATGGGTAGTTTTATCTGGTGAGATTTGCCTAATAACATGTGGATTCCACTATTGAACTAATTCTAATATTCATGATCAATTTTATAATTTACTGAATTTGGTACCATTTTTGCATACTTGGTTTTCTGATGTCCAGTTTTACCTTCTAAATGGAATTGATACATAGATGCAACCAAATCAAATAGCTCTGTGCAATAACGTTAATTGCAGTTATAGTGAAACATGAAGCCTTGTTTTTCAACACAAGATAAAATCGCCAAAAGCCTGAAACTTGTCTTGGTGTATATAGTATTGCAATTAAGCATAGGGGATTCATCTTTCATATAATACTAAGACATGTTATCAAAGTCCATATAAACATGAAAGAACCATATATAATACCCTTAATATATAGGCATGCAAATTGAGGGTGAGAAAATTTCATCCCATTTGTTTATTTGCATATTAGAGGCGTGGTTTATAAGATCAACGAACGTGTAAAAGGATATTATTATGGTTTTGACCTTTGCATTGCTTTGACAATGAACACCCTCAGTATCTACAGAAAGTAACTGTTTTTTTGACTCTGGGGAACACAGTTTATATTTGGAATGGTGATATTGGTGAATGTTATTAAATTGAAAACATGAAATAAGAACTTATAGTTTCAAGAAGTTATAATTTCAAAGCATCTCTTGTGCGTCTCATATGTGCTAAATATATGCATTCAATACTGTGAGTGAAGTTACAGGACATTAGATCAGTCACTTGTGTGTCTATAAATACTCTTGTACATGTGTTGAGTGCACTTGAGTGTTTTTCCTGCTCCACCAAATCTCCTTTATTTCCTTATAATTATTCCTCTTTCTGGGGACTAAATTTTCTCTTTGGATAAACCTTTGAAAGTTGAAAAGGTTGATAATTGATGTAGATGAAATGGGGTTCGGTTTATTGAAATATTAGATATCAAGTAAGCAAGGAGAAGAATTTAGTAAACTTTGTAGACTAATAGTAATGGACAGAAGAGTCAAATTCTATAATTTTGTATACCCCAGTGGAGGATTTTAAAGTGTGATTTGTGGCAAAGTAGTTTCTTTCTTCTGTTCAACATGAATTATGTGAGTTTAGTAGACCAAGATCCAAATTAACTTCATTCTATCAACTTAATTTGGAGGTTTAGAGAGGAGTGTAAGGTGCCTTAAAGTTGTGCTCTTTTGGTGGAGTGTGGTGCCTTTGAATAGATATCTTTTCTTGTCCCTCATTTAATGGACATGATAACCTTTCTCCATTGCGGGATTTCTTTAAAGGGACCTTCACTATCAGATGAGTGGAGGCAATGAAGAGTCAGCTGATGCTTAAATTGTTTTCCTTTTCCTAATTTGTTCTTTCCTGATATTTTTTGTTTGTTTCAAGTATTCCTGGTCATGCTGTTCTGTGTTCACCTCTTCTTTTTACTAAGGTTATCATATGATTTTTCTACCAGCTATAAGTATTGAAGGTTTTGTTCTTCTCAGCATTGTACAAAACATGGTTGATATAATCAAATTCTTGTGGTTCCAGCCGACACACACAAGACAGTGTTTCGAACATTTGATGGCCATTATGAATTTTTGATGGTAAAGGCAGCTATAGGTACCTAAGAGATGTGGAAACAGAAAAATTCAAAGACTTTGAAAAGAAAACCATTTTTCCACATTTCAATTATAACATCACTTACCAATATTTATCCACTTATTAGTTTGGATGCATGTTTGGGTGTATATGTGGAGCATATCTAGCAAGTGTGACAGGAGTTAATGTTAGTCATGCAATCTTACATGAATAGTTAAAATTGTTTTACTTAAATATAATCTTAACTTCACTTTTGTTATATGGTAAATATTAGCTCCTCTTAAGCTCTTATCTGATATACTTTCTACACACACACACACACATATATATATATATATATATATATATATATATATATGAAAAATTGAGAAGAGATGATTTTGACCAATAACATTCAGTCTGACACATGATAAGATTAACTTTTATCACTTCTTGCGATCTCATATGATTTGATATGCCTCCAATATAATAGACATTAGACATAGTGTTAATTAATAAGCACAGCACAAGGAAGAAAGGAAGAGGTGACTCATCATTCATCAAATGGCATATTCAACACTCCAGTTTGTTAGGCACAGAAGGCACACCGTTTCATTCATGCTACTTTCACAAAATATGGACATTTCATAGTTCTGATACAAGGGGACACAAGTCAGAAAACACATCATGTGTAGAAAGTAGCTACTGTCAGCAAGAACACACAAAAAAACACCCATAAGAGGGAGAAAAATAGAGGAAGCAAGTGCTGAACCCTCTTTTCTGTCTCTCTCATGTGTGTTTTGACTCTATGCAATAAAAAGTACAAAACACAACACACAAAAAGAAAGAGAGGGATAATAAGAGAACTAGATAAGACCCTTTCTTTGTCCTCTTGTTATGTTTGTCTCATTATTATCATAGAGCAAAAGAAAGGGATGCAACTATGTGAAAGAACTGTAGTTGCTCTAATAACTCTTTGCCATGGCTTGTGGCTCTACGTTCCACTCTCAGAAACAGTTCTTCACTAAGCTTGTCACCAATGTGAGCATCAACAAGGACACCAGACACACTCCTGCAGCTGTTGGCAAGGGCCCTCCCTACTTCACTATCATCATCTGGCTGGTTCACCACAAGAGGACTTCCACCTTTGAAAACCTCAAGCTTGTTTATGGTAAATGAACCATCAGCTTCAACCACCTCCTTGAAGTCTTGCAGGCTTGGTGCATACACTGGAATGTTGAAACTGTCTCTTTGCTCACTGCTAATTAATCCCTGTGATTAAGAATATGATTTAGTACATGTACCTTAGACATATCAATAAATAAAATTAACAATATACTATATGCTTTAATTGGTTGAAAAATGCTTAAAGGAGACAATTGAATTGTCCATTATAAACCCAAATTGAAAAACAGAAAACTAATGACCTCATACCTCGCAATCAAAGTTATTGGTTTAGCTAAGAGTGTCCACTTATTGAGGAATGAAAAAAGTTGAAAAGCATTTAATATAAAGTACAACATTTAACATATTATACTTTTTATTTTAAATCCTAACATACACTTAAATGACAATGGTTAGTAGTATTTACATTGAAGTTTTTGTTTTTAATAAAAGAGGTTTGCCCAACAGAAGTGACTTAGAAACCAATCCTTTAAGTTTATGATTATTAATGAGCTTCAAAATATTAATCTTGAGTCCTACTAGGTAGGAAGGTCTAATTATATGCCGTTCTATCCTAATAACGGTATTGGATGGCCAACAAATTATGGTAGAGGATAATGTACATGAGTTTGGTCTTTAGTTCTGTTCAATGTACATACAAATTAAATCATTAGATAAAAATAGATCAGATAAATGGAAACATATCCTTGTTGTCTTGCTTTAAGATACGATGATGATTTTGTGTGTTCTAAACATCCAAAACCTAATTGTTAGCTAAATATTATGCTAGCCAGCAGCTAATTATTATTTCTGCCGACATGATGATGAATGCAAGGATGGCTAGGTTGATCAACTTGGGGGTGGAAATCAAACGGCTGAGATCAACTTGTATGAATCATGGCAAGTGAAGTGAAAATTGACAATAATAAGCTATTAGTATATATTATTGAGACGCCTACAACAATTGATTGTTCATGTTTTTTACTTTTCATCTCACTAATGTGTCTAAAAGTCCTTTTTGGTCTGCCAATATGACAAAATGTGTAGACTATGTGGGTTGAGATGTGCACTGTTTTGACACAAAAGCATGTTTGTGAATGAATATTATGATAATATTACCTCTTGGACAAGATCATCCCAAGCATCCTGAAAGTGGGTCCCAAAGAGGAGGCCAGCCCCACCCTGGTCTGTGGGGTCCACAGAAGTTCTGCCTAAGCAAACCAAGAACATGGACCCCCCTCTCTTCAGTTCTACTGCCCTTGAACTCAAGAAGGTTGCTAAGTCTGTTTGGAATTGTTTTTTGTAAGCATTTGCAGTGATCTCACTAGCACCATGGATAAACACCCTGCCCTTGTTGTATGCACTTGATGACCTTTTGTCCAAAACAGACTCTGGCACCTGATCGGTCCAATACAAAATAAAAAAAAATTAGTTCTTGTTTGAATTTACGTTGATCTGGAATCATGTTGAAATATTATTTAATGTGATTTTAAGTAAATATTCACATGTTTGTTCTGTGTTAGGAAATTGATCTGGATTTTAAATTGATTTCAAATTAAAAAAAAAATTTAGGTACTGAAAAAAAAAAATCTCTTTTGGAATTTTGACCAAATCCACCCGGCCCCAGATGGTATTGATCATTTTAAAATGAAAATGCATGGAGTTGAATAGGATTATGTGCTTAATTACCATCCATGCATTAAAAAATAGCCCAAATACGTCACTCTGATCCTGATAATAATGGCTTTAAAGACCATGGTTTTGTTGCTTCAACTTTTGACCATTAGTTAGAACTTTCACCTTCAGATTAATGCATTACCCATGTAACGGTTTCATTACGTTGTCCTCGGGAAGTGGCAAATATATATTTTTTTTGTTTTTATTTTGTGTGGAAATTACTACATAGAAATTCACAGATTCTTTGCTGGGTGGAGTTGGGGTGTGAATGAGACCTTGAAAGTCATTAAAGGGAGAAATTGGTTAAAAGTTGTTTAGCTAACTAACGTAATCGTTATTCACTAGCTATTAAAAGTTTTCAAGAAATTTATGGTACCTTTAAGTTTGAATTCTAATCAAAAGCTTTATAAAAGAAAGAAAAGTAACTGCATGATTTGAAATCTACTAGTATTAATTTTGTGTAATTTAACTAGCTAGGTTCAGGAGGAATAAAAAGTTCCAAAACAAAATGATTAATTTAATGAAAGATATTAGAATTAAAAATGAAAATGATATGCTGCCTTCTCCTTTTAAAACAAACATAACAAAATTAAACAAAACAGGAGTTTGAGATAATTACTTTTTCCCATGAATATAATGAACTTTAAAATGAAAAATATCAAGAGAAGAAAAAGAAAGAGAGAGAGAGAGAGAGAGAGAGAGAGAGACCAATTAACTTTTTTCTTCTTCTATAATTCGATCTTTAATTTCTACAATTAGAAAAGAAATAAAAAAATGAGAAAAGAATTTGAAAGAAAATGAATAATGTGACTAAAAATATGAAGAGAAAGACTTATAAAGATATTTACATAAACATACAGTAAAAATTATCATAATTATAAAGATGTTTTATAATATATAAATTAAACTCGGAACTTAAAGAGTAGTAAAAGTATTATAAAAAGTGTTACAACTTTTAATTAATGAGAGTTAATTACCTGAGATAACCAATGCAAGGAAAAGGCTGAGTGGAAAACATCAATGAACCTTGCCGGAAAAAGCCTCCGGTAGAAGGAGCCGGGTACTCCAGCAGCAAAGTAGGAGCGGTGGTTATTGGCAGCAAGGCACTCTTCCATGCTTACTCCATAGTTGGCCAAGGGAGGAAGGAGCTGAAAGAGGGTGTTGAAGTCATTGCTAGGAAGGTCAGAGAAGAAAGCTGAAAACTCAGGTGGGTCTAATCCCAAGGCCTCATATCGTTTGATGATGTGCTTGATGATCAAATCCACCACATTGATGGTGTTGCTGCCGCATGAACACCCCAAGTCCACAACCACAAATGGCATGTTAGGGGCTTGAAGTTGAACTCCATCTAGGGCTTCTTTGAGAAGGTGATGCATGGACTTGGCATGTATGGCCTGCACATATCACATACCAAAATTAATGTTTGCACAACATGTGATCATTCTATATACACGTATTGACGTGTATGATTAGATTTTTTTTTTTTTTTAGGAAGACATTTATGATTAGCTAGAGACTATAATATTAAGCCACTAATGTGTTGTCATGAAATTTTCTAATGTTGATTATAGAATAAACTATACAGAAATAGTGAAGATTAAAATTTAAAATTGACTAAAATTAATCATGACTATTTATGTATAATTGTATGTTTAATATTTAATATTTTGTTAAGAATAATTCTCACTTAATATATTTCATATATATGTATGTTTGTAGGTATATATTAGAATCTTACTTTCAAGGTATGTAAAAGATTTTTTTCTCTTAAATTTGGAGGCTTAAGCTTCATTTTGTTTGTAAATGGAAAGAGAAAAAGGGATGGAGAGGGTACCTGTGCTTGGGAATTGTTGGCATAGCTTCCCTCTCCTTTGCCTCCTTTCATGCTAAGCAACCTCTCTAGCTCCATATTGGACACTACAACATTGTCTCCCATGGAAGCAAGCTAAGAAATAACCTTAGTGAAGTCAAATGGACTATATGAACTATTGTTGTTTTAGAAGAGGAAATGAACTACATATAAACTAAATGAAGGAAGAGAGTGAAGGTGAGTGTGTGTAAATATCTATTATATGGAAGTGGCGATTCTGTGTCTCTCTGATAGCTAAAATGAGAGACAAGAGAGTAAATATATATAGACAAAGGAGGAGAAGACTATTAACAATTATGTCTGCTTGTACATTCTATATAGCCTCCTTTGCTGCCATATAGATTACAAGTCAGTGGCAAAAGCAGCAATTATTGTGCACAATTCAGAAGGAAAAAACAAAGTATAATAAAAGAAAAAACACAGAAAAAGTTGAAAGCTTAGAGTATGGGCCTCACATGCAAATGCAACAAGGAAAGCCCAAGATTGGCGCCGGATTTTGATTTTTATAGTCACCAAAGCAACTTAATTACTGCATGCAAATAATCACTGTGGAATAAATGAATAAATTACATACATAAATATGTTTTTAGTCTTGAGATAATTTTAATTTTGATTCATCTCATTCTTTTATTCTTCTAAAATATAAAATATTTTTTTGGTCTTCAATATATCATGTGATATTTATTAAGAGTTTATTTGACTAGACATTTTAGTTAATTTATAACTTTTTTTATTAGTTGAAAATTTTATTTGATTGTTTGATAAATGAATTTTTTTAATAACGAATTCTAACGTTTTTTAGATATTACTTTAAATAACGTTTTTCAAAATATTAACTTTTAATTTTTGATAATTACTTTCTTTTTGTCCTTGAACATTTATTATTAAATTTCCTTTTTAATTTTTTAAAGTAAAGGTAAAATTTTATTATTTTATCATTTTTTTACATATAGACTTTCTCATTTTTACTTTTTTTATTATATATGATATTCATAGTAATATAGAATAAGTTTATGTAGTTTTTTTTGGATATTTTATAAATAAAAAGCTACATGTGTTTAAAATTAATTTAATACCAAAATTATAAATACTAAAAATATATTTTATCAAGAAAATCAAATTAAAATTTGTATAAAAATATTACATAAATATGCTAATTTATGTAATTTTATATTTTTAACTATTTCAACAAATAATTATATCAAACACTTATCAGTCAAAAATAATTTTTAACTTTCTAACATTTAGTTTTTAAAAACATAGCCTAACTATTTATAAGTTTAACGAACCCAGGTAAGATCTACTCGTGTTTGCAAAATCATGTCAATAGGTGATACCCTTAAAAAAAATTCTAAATTCTGAAAATTGATGTTATTTATCTATATTAAAATAAACAGAAAAAATAGTTATTTTTGAGATTTTAGAAGGATAAAAAATGTTTTACAGAATTAAATCATTAATTTCAAATTTTGAAGAGATAACAAATGCTATTTTTTGTTGAACAAAATCAATACTTACTCATCTAGACTAATTAAAAACGTATTTATGCTAAATTATAATTAACCCTGCAAATTGACTTATGCGGCTATGCCTTGCACAACTCTCTATCGTTCTTCTGTTTAGGTCCTTTCCTCCATTCATGGTTTGACAAATTTTGTAGACACAGCAAATCGATCAGCACATAATTTAATCGCATAAATTGCATTAAATAATCAGGATCAATGTTGATTCACATTTCTTTATATTGATTTTTTATTCAATTAGTCAAAACCAACTTTCTTTAGTTTTTACCAATAATTAGATTAATTTAATGAACTCGCGCGATTTCTAATGAAAATTAACAATATTCAATTCACTAATTGGACGACGTCTGTTAGAACTTTTGTCAAAATGCCACATTGGAGGAAAAGATTTGTCAAAATGTCACGCGGGGGAAAAGATTTGGCAAAGTGCCACGGCAGCATAATCGCTGACCCAGGGGCGAAATCCATGGCACGGAACGGCAGGCTTTTTGGCCACCTGGCAAGCTATTATTGGTGGCTAAATTTGCTGGGTTTGACCGTGAATTAGGTGCCTTGACCGGAGTTGATTTTCGAGCAGCACACATGGCAACCCGTGAGTGGATCAGTAATTTGGTAGCTTGGGCAGCGTTTTTGGTAGATATTGACACGTGGCGGCTTCCTGTAAATTTGGTAAAGGGCCCAGCGAATTAGATTAGGATAATTTGTTTCCCTACACAGCAATTTTAGTCCTATTTAAACCCCCATTTCCCACTGACAAGGATATATTCTACTTCTGCTTCTTATATGTTTGCATTCTCTCTAAATCTTGATTCTGAAAATTATTTTCCGTTCTTCTACACAAGTATTTGATTTAATTTTTTTTAAATTTTTATTCCGATAGTTTGCTTTCCTGCACAGTGATTTTAGTCCTATTTTAACCTCGCAATTCCAAATGAGCAGATATCTTCTACTTTTGCTGTTTATTTGTTTGCATTCTCTCTAAATTTTGATTCTGAAAATTATTTTGCGTTCTTCTACTGAAGTATTTTATTTAATTCTTTTTAAATTTTTATTCCGATAGTTTGCTTCCCTGCACAGTGATTTTAGTCCTATTTTAACCTCGCAATTCCAAATGAGCAGATATCTTCTACTTTTGTTGTTTATTTGTTTGCATTCTCTCTAAATTTTGATTCGGAAAATTATTTTGCGTTCTTCTACTGAAGTATTTGATTTAATTCTTTTTAGATTTTTATTCCGATAGTTAGTTTTTGTAATTTACAGAAAATGAATGCTAATAAAAATGGTTTAATAACCATTGTCTATTATAATGGGAATAGGTACGTTGGGCCTAACGGTCAAGTTTTTGAAGGAGAAAGTAAAATGTTTCGTATGCCCCCAGGATGCAGCCACCGGGATCTGATGAAATTAATTTACAAGAAGTTGAGATTACAACGCGGAGAATCTGTGTCTCGATTGACTGCTAGATGTGCATCGGGCAACCCGGTGCAGTGGGTTGCTGTGGATATTGTAGATGATGACGATGTAGCGTTAGTTACAGACGCTTGCATATCTGATGGAGCAAACCCAAGATTTATCGAATTGTATGCAGAATTAAACTATGGAGGACAATCAAGCAGTCAACATTGTGTTCAGCCCACCAGGTCCATTGACATAAACAGAGAGCCGTTTGTGAATGTGGAAGAGAGAGAAGTATCCCAACCACCACCAATACCAACCCAACCAACCCAACAAATGGATTCTGAAGATATGTATATATCGCCCCCACCCGCACCAGCAAGTCAAGCAATGGAGAATGAAATGGTGCCGGCCCACAACCCAGTTTGGCCTATGGACAGTTCTGAGGATGAGGTGGACGAAGGTGTTGTTCCAGACGGTGACTCGTCAGATACGGACGTAGACGGTGACTTCGATCGTGGTTTTCCAATTCCTTCTCCGGGCAATGTTGGAATGCAAGACCCACTGCAGGACCAAGGTATGGATGCACTATTTTTTGTCATTCAGTTGTTATTTAATTATTGTAGGTTTAAATTATTGTATGTATTTGGGTCAATAAGAATTTATTACATTATGTTTATGTTGATTTATTTATTGATTACTAATAAATAAGACAAAGGATATCAGCTTACGATACTTTTTACTATAATTTATGTTGTAAAGAATGCCATTGGATTCCTTAAAACACGGGAGTACACATTGGAAAATAAGGTAAAATTAATGTGTATGTAAAAAAATAAAGATCTTAATAGAATTCCAACCATCGTCAAGTTTTCAACCTCACATTTTAGAGAAGTTAAATTTAGAAAGAATTTGTGTAATCCACCCTATATATTATAAATCATAGTCCTCACTGACCTTGAATCAAAATATTTTTAGAAATGATTCAGGATTCGATTTTATTCTTTTATTTATGATTTATTTCTTTTAAATACTAGTATTATTTAAATTTGATTTCAACTTAAATTTGGTTTTATATTTTAAATCTTGATACATATATATCAAATTAAATATATCTTTCATTTTGGTCAAACTTATTTTTAAGTTTATTATAATTTTAATCAATCCTAATTTAAATTTAATTGTTAAGTTTTGACACACTGTATTAATAAATATTACATCTCTTGATTTAAATTAAATTATTTCCAAATATACTCCTTAATTATTTTTTTAAAAAAAAAACTCATCTCTTTAATTTATTCTTAATTAGTATAATAAAAACAACTTATTAATAATATAAATAAATAGTATCTTTTATACATTATACATATATAGTATTCTCTTTAATTTATTTTTATTTATAAAATTAAATTTATTTAAATTTAAAAATATGTTTTTAGTTGAAAAAATATTTGTTTAATCACAGGAAATTTGGAAGTTTTTTTTATAAATAAAATTAATTAGAAAGATTGTCTAAAATCTGGTATAGAAGAGATCGATACACTAAAGTTTAACCAAAACGATCACATTAAGATCAATCTTGGATAGCAATTAGAGATTATATCACTTGAGTTATGGCACATAGCCACATATATGTTTAATTATAATTACAAGAAAAGTATTAGAAACACACGTACGTTATAAAAAAATATTACTAGGTGTTGATGTTTTTATTAACACTGTAACGATGTTTCTTCACTTCAATCTAGCTCATACACACGTCAAGACCTATGAAACAAAGGAGGGAACAATCATGTCAATGGATCAAATTAATACTTCAATACAAATAGGGATAGGTGACCTAGACTGGAGTTTAAATATTCGACATCATTTTTACACCTATGTTTGTAGACTTAAGTTCAATTAACAATTCAACTATTCATTCGTTGCCTAATTTTCTATTTTTTACTTTGTGAGTAGTCTCAGCGTATGTCACCATTAATTAGTAGATAATTAACGCCTCCATTACAGTAGTAATTGTTTACGAATGTTTTATAGAAAAGAGAAAAGCAGCTTTTAAGCATATATATATATATATATATATATATATATATATATATATATATATATATAGCTGCCTACACAGAGAAAAGAAAGTAATGCATGCATCACATTTTTTTAATTTGTATTTGTACCTAAGTTGTCTTGATCAAAATGGAGTTGAAGGAAGCAGAAAGGAGGGAGGTATCAAATTTCCACTATTTGAGAGGAGAATTGAGGAGGAAAGTTATGTTTTATGGAATTCATCAAAAAACATGGCATCAAATTGGAATGAAATGGTAGAAAAATGATTCCTTTTCTCTCTCATATTTGTGGTTTAACTTTTTTTATTGCAATATAAAAGTTGGAATGCACACAAACACAGGTTCGAGAGAGATTTCTAATTTCCAAGTGTCAATCATAGGGTGCTTCAATGAGATGCACTGATCCATCTCTAGTTGTAAAAATTGAAGAGTGTTGATCACTTCATAAATCTCACCAATCAATGAATGTTTTTTTTTATATATTATATATAATATTTGTTAATATACACTTATTTTTTAGTATGAGTGTATTGGTAAATTATACAATTTGTATATTTTAAGACACTCATACTAAAAAAATTAAATGTGTAAATTAACAAATCTTACAAGTATTCTTTTAATGTACATATACTTATTTTTTGGGTATAAATGTGTTAATTACATAATTGATGTATTTTAAAATAATTTTTAGTTATGTCTTGCTAATACATTTATCCTAAAAAATATAAATTTTGTGTGTATGTTAGTAAATTCCACACACATATATATACACTAAAACTATCAAATATTAAAATTAAATTAAAGAATGGATGAGATTTCATGCAATTTTTTTAAAAAAAAAATTGTAGAGAATCTTCTGTTGTGTTTCAATAGAAGAGCTCACGTAGGCAAGGATGCAATGAGGGGTTATTATTACCTACAAGAACTTTAACACTCAAGTATATGGTTTTTAATGAAGAAGTATAGATAAACTTAGAGAAGAAAACATGCTTGAAAGAGAAACCTTGTTGTTACATAGTGGTATGAGAGTGAAGTAGGTAGGAGATGTAAGGTTAGGTGATAGTTAATTGATCACTTATCTATCAAGTCCAAGTGTGGAGGGAGTGTAAACCAAAATGATTTTTTATAAGTTGGGTTTGGACTTTTTATTAGGCCTAATACTAGTCGAGAACATATTCCTAATTATATATTTATCTAAACATTATCCATTTAAATGAGATGTATTAAGCTACATTGTCACAATAAGAAACGACACAACATTCTTTTTCAAACCCTAGCAGAAGTGAGAAAAAAGCAACGACGAGAAGTACAATAGCATCCTTTAGGGGGCTTCTCTTCCTTCCATGGGAGGACTTCTGCCTTCCTAGGAGAACTTTTTCCCATTTAAGATTAGTTTTTTCTCTCTCTTGTTAGGGAGAATTTTCCCCTCTTTTCCATCTCCGTTTTTCCCCACCACCAACTCTCTTTACCTCTTCCTCCAACGATATTTTACATCTCCTAGCCACTCCTCTCTAACAATCTAGTTTTTATTTAAGTTTGCATTTTTTGTCATTGTATCTATCTTTACTCCTTTAATCACATATCTCCCTTCCAACGGAGCTAGTTGGAGTCCCTATTGCCACTGTGTCCTAACCAAACTGGTTTTAGGTCATCTTGATTTGAGTTGTTGAGCACGTGCCAATCCAAAAGGAACAACAATGGAAGAAAAACAATGAAGAAGGACCCATTGCGCTTTATCTACATTTCTTTGTAATAGGAGAACATGATTTGTTTTTCCTTTTTCTTTTGTGTTTATAAGTTCACGATTGCTAACTTAAAATTTGTTTAGCATCATTTATGCTTTGTATAAGTGCTTTTGAGCATTTTCAATTAATAATTTGTTGGTTTTTGCTTTTAAAAAAAACGGATGCTATATAATATATGTATTAATTTTCATTAAATAACAAATGTTGTTATAATCATACAAAAGAAAAGTTCTTATAATTATAACAAATTATTACCATTGCATATTAAAATTTCTCACGTACCTACATATGTTTAAGTGAAATAAAATGTTGGAAAAACATCAAGCTCTATTAAAATAACAAGTTAAAATTAATAACAAATTTCCACATGTGTTATATATATGCAATTAAATGCTATTTGTGCAACAACGTATCTCTCTCCGTAATCATATTCTATTAGGGGTGTTCACCGATACGAGTAACTCGTGATCGAATTGATCTAAATCTATCCGAATAGATTGAGTTGAGTCATTTATATATTTGAGTCAAAATCGAATCGAATCGATCAAAATCGGTCATGTATGGATTGAGTCACGTATTTAGATTTATAGATCCGATCAAAATCGAACCGAACCGATCAAAAATAGATCAAATTTTTTAGATTTGTTTGATTTGGCTTTAAATATTGTTAATATTAAAACTCCAAGTATTGGAATTGCAAGTGTTGTAACTACTAGTATTGAAACTTCTTAAGGTATTACTTTCAGGTACATTATTATTTGTTTTATCTTTTTTCATATTTAATTTTTCTATCATGTTTATAATATTAATGGATCATATTTTATTTATTTTTTTAGCAAATACGGTTGTAGCAAATCTGGTTGCAACAAAATTTATTGCAAGAAATCAGTTTGTAGGATATAGTTGTGATTCAAACTATTATAGTAAATCTCGTTAAAAAATATTTTGTTTTAATTTGTATTAGTCTATTTAGAATATTATTTTGATGGTATTAAATGAATCAATTTTACTACTTTCAAACATTTGATAATATTATGTTAATTGTATTGAATATTTGCGTGAATCATAATATGAAATAGTAGTTATAAGAAAAAAAATATCAAATTTAAATGAGTAATCAGTTGGCCCGAACCAAATTAAACCATTCATGAATGAATTGTGTTGGATTAGGTTTCAAAAAAATAATTGTGAAAATCAAACCGAACCAAACCAATTAACTTTAATTGAGTTAAATCTTAAATTTAATCAAAATCGATTTAAATAGACCCACAATCACCCCTATATTTTACGTTTTAATTTGTGTGGATTACTGTGTCAGTAAAGTAAAAAAGATTAAAAGGTCTTAAATTTATCTAAAGGTAATAATATGTAGGTCCAAAATAAATCATCTTGTTTTTATGGATATAACAAGTAGTGTGCTGGATCCAAATAGTCTAAATCAACACATATTGAAGAATTTACTATCATCATTAAGAGTAAGTGAGTAAGATTAATATTGGTCTGCTTTTCATCTCCATCAAAACTCAGATTCTTTGTTTTGAAGGAGTTAAAAGAAAAAGGGTTTTCAGATTATGACACTATGACTAGCAAACTATACAGCAAAAATCATAACTACTCAAACTTCGTCATTTAATTTCCTCAAAATAGGAGCTGGTTCGCAAATTCTTCTTTTATTAATAATGTATTTGAAACTCTCTTTTCAAGGCAAAAGAACCCAAATAATACAAATTAAATAAAAAATTACGCAAACGGGACCGTTTTGAAACTATTTACCAATCTGGGGCAGGGGAAACCGCCCAGAATTGGGCGGCACTGGAGCCGCCCAATTCTGGGCGGTTCCACTTTATTGACACGTGTCAGTCCTGCACAGATGGAGTGATGCGTATATAAACTTCGGACGGTCATAACTTTTGACTGGAATATCCGATTGAGGCGAAACCGGTGGTCACGCGTTCGAAATTGAGAGGAGAAGGCGCTAGCAAGTTCCCAAAGGGGACTTGGTCGAAAAATTTTCCCAAAAAAGGCTTCTAAGTGCCTCAAAATTGTGATTTAATCTTTGAACATTCCAAAATTTTCTTGTTTTCTAATTTTTTAATTATTTAGTCAGTTAATTGCATGCTATTTTTTATTTTTTTCATTACTTCTATCAATTTCGAGCATTTCGACATATCGTACACCTCGATCGGAC